>JAJOZX010006423.1:147500-256523 GCA_023014485.1 Bathynomus jamesi | reverse complement strand
GTCGACGTGGAATAAAATCAACTTTGTTTTTCTGCTGCATTATATTTCATCATTTAAAGTATAATTTTAAAGTGAAATCATTTCTTTACTTCTCTCGAGATTTGTTTCTTTTCTCTATAGTCGGCAAACAAATATAGTAAATAGACGAATAAAGAGAGAGAGAGAGAGAGATAACCTGGCCCTCTCGTTCTCTTGGTGCAGAAAAAACGTGGCACTCTTCGTTCCCTGTCTGGGTGGCTTTATTGCAATAAATATCTATCAGCGCTTTTGTCACAACATGTCTATTTTTTCAGAGGGAAGGAGAAATAGTTTGCGATTCACCCTTCCGTTTTGTTTGGAAAGAACAAAGAAGAGGAACCCAATATAAAAAAACACTGTATTAAAAATATTTATGAAATTGAACGAGAATAACATTTAGGTTTCTGAAAAAAATTATATATATCTATATATATATATATATACAGAATTCAGAGAGCACTATAACATCAAATTACAACGGCTAGAAAAATAATGGGAATCATCTTGAGGAACTTCCGCAGGAGAAAAGCAAACATCACGCTCAAATTATGGAAGAGTCTAGTTCTACCAATAATTGAGTATTGCTCAATACTCACAAGCCCACACAGAAAACGAGATATTGTGAACATTGAAGCTATACAAAGGACTTTTACGTCTGAGATAGAAGAAACGAAATAGAAACAAACTTGAATGAGAGAAGAGGTAGATTTTGCACTGGTCCCGCTGCGGTGGGACAAGGGACCATGAAAACGAGGATGGAAAATACCCTCAGAATAAGAGGCCCAAAGCTTTTCAATCCCCTACCAAAAGAAGTGAGGAATCTGCAGCACACCAACCCAGGGCCGCCCGATGGGGTGGGGGCGAGAGAGGCGGTGTATATATACACACACATTTGTTTTAGTTACTCACACGCTAAAAAATTTGCATGTATCGGTCACCGATACATGCAAATTTTTTAGTTTACAGTATTTATATTTATTGAATATTCAAACTTTCCGCTTTTAGTCAAAAAGAAGTTATCTGAGTTTAAAAACTCAAAAATTCGCCAACCCGCGACTAGATTTTTACCCGCCAATTAGTCTTAAAACCAGCCCAATTTGGCGAGAAAGGCGCGGACTTGGTAACTGTGCCTCAGGCATCCTTAAGGTTGTTCACTGTGATTTTATTTCTGTTTAGTTCTATGCTCTGTATTGGCGATTTGTAATTCTTGTAATTGTTATCAAGTGCTTCTGTGACCCGCATTGTATACTCGTACATTGTGAAGTGAGCTTCCATCATGGATCTTCATCATTATTTCAAAAGAAAGAAATGAGTGATGCAAATATGAATGAAGATGATAATCAGAGTAAATTTGCCAAATATAGACTTAATCAAATTGACAATTTTGAACAATTTTCTGTGGCAAATAGTACATAGACCAAGACTTCAAATTCTGGTGGCCCAAGTGCATCTAGTGTCTATGCAGCATCAGAAGTAGTTCGTCAAACCTGAATATTGGCTCTGGTAAATGTTTATGTATATACATACTCGTATGGTATATACACCTTTGTTTTAGTTACCCACACGCCCCCTCCCTTGACCAAATCCTGGGTACGCCCCTGCACTGGCCTGAATAACTTCAAGAATCAGCTGGAGAGAGTCCTGTGCAAAGTTCCTGACCAGCCATGCGTGGCTGGCTACGAGGGCAGGAGGAGATCAGAGAGCAATTCCCTCCTTCACCAAATCCCGCAAATGAGGCAGGTCAATCCTGAACCGTCGTTCGGACTCACAGAAAGTAACATAAAGTAAGTGACTGGTGGTCAAAATTATCGAAGCATTTTTAAAATGCTTCTTACGTAATAATATTAGAATTCTTTTCATATTTTATACTTTACGAGAAGTATAATGATATATTTGTCTAATTAAGGGGCTTTCTACTCTTGTGTTTTGTTTCATGAAGACTTACAAGCAATTAGTCACTATTGAGAGAAATTGTATTTAATGGTGACATCACATTTTAATTAAAATAATTGTTTATATTCATAAAAATATTGATATTCTTGGTTAGAATGTTTTTTCTTGTTTATATTTGTACATTTGATCCCATTTTCCTCACATTGTTCCGTTCTCTTACAAGTATTTCTCTATAATGCCTCCCACAAAGAAAATATAAGAAAATACACATTGTAGTGTGTGTGTGTGTGTGTGTGTGTGTGTGTGTGTGTGTGTGTGTGCGCGCGCGCGCGCTTTTTTTCACTTTGTAATTCCTTCATATTCACCACAAGTATTAAACTATATCCTGTTTTATGCAAAACTAATGTTAATGGTTAGAAACTCGTCACCTGTAAATTTTGTTTCATTTCAGGACGGTGAACTAAATCCAATTTGTTTCTCGTAAATGCAATTATAACTTGATCCTTCAATATGAAAAATTGAAACTTATCCCATGAGCTTTTTCTCATTTCTGCAGTAGCAATTATACACTTGTGTGGGTGAGTATTTTTTATTTCTTATTTTACCTACACGGTGCAGACTTTTATTTCAATTACCTAGCATAAGTCTTCCAATTATGATAATTTAAAATTTTCTGAAAAATAAGATATTTAAACTTTTACAAACGTTCTCATATAACGATAATGTACTTTTTGTACATGTACTTTCTGTACAAATGTACTTTCTGTTTAATCAATTAAGCAGATTGGTGAATAATAAGAGTAGTGTGATTTTTGATGATTTTAATTGAGGTAATATAATTGGGAAAACAAAACAGCTGATGCTGAGAGCTCAAGACTGTTGAAATTTGCAGGTGATAATTTATCAAGTCAATGGGTTGATGGTCCTACTAGTGGTAATAGTAAACTAGATCTCATATTCACGAACGAAGATGACCTAGTCTCTGACCTGACTAATGGTGAAACTTTCAGGAATAGCGATCACAATTTGATTAGGTTTGACCTCAGAGTTCCAGATAATACTCGAGAAAAGACGCACAAAAGGTTGGATCTCCAGAGCAAATTTTGAAAGCCTCCGAAGTAGTTTAGACACTCTTGAAGTTCTAATAAGCGACGATGTCAGTCACCTGGAGCTCATATAAGGATCAATTTAGAATATTACAGGATATTTTTATACCCACTAAAGTAGTTTCCTTGTCAACCAAGACGCCGAAAAGTTTAACAACGAAATTAGCAATGCAGCAATAGAACCTACAAACTACTTAAGTCGCATTTCAACCAGACTAATTTAGAAAACTGTATAAACTTACGTCGGAGGGTTAAGTCCTTATTAGATCAGCTATCACGATAAATGTGATGAAGAAGCTAGAGTTGCTTCACTCTGTAAAGTTAACCAACCCTAAAGAATTTTTTGCCCATGTTAATAGCAGAAAGCCAATTAAAAATTCTGTAGGTCTCCTAAAAGATAGAAATGGCATACTGAGATTCAGTGATAAAAATATAGCTAATACGTTAAACGAGTTCTTCGTTACAGTCTTCACGGAGGAAGACTCAATTGAGGTATCAAATCCTCGGATTATGTATGACGGTGACCATCCCATAGAGACCATAAGTCTTACGGAAGATGAAGTACGTCAGTTTTTACTATAGAAGATGTAACGAATATCCCTACGGTTATAGACATAATACCTTTTGATAATGGTAATATTTTGGATAATATTGTGGTTAGTGAAGGGGAGGTAATGCGATATATTGATAAAATGAAAACGCGTAAATCACCGGGTCCGGATTCCATATATCCCATACAACTAAAAGAATTAAAAGATAGCATTGTTGTGCGCTAACAAAGATTTTTAATGCGTCTACTTCTGAGGGGTGCGTACCAGATAATTTCAAGTTAGCAAACGTAACACCTATCTTTAAGAAAGGCGATAAATGTGAGGCGGGAAATTATAGGCCAATCAGTTTAACGTCTGTTGTAGGTAAGCTACTGGAATCAATAATTAGGGATCGTATAGTCGAGCACTTAGAATTGCATAACTTAGTTAGAAATACAAAGCACGGTTTTATGCGAGAAAATCTTGCTTAACTAACCTTTTAGAATTTTTTCAAAGCGTGGTTGACGTTTATGATAGTCATCGGGCGTTTGATGTAGTGTATTTAGATTTTCAAAAAGCGTTTGACACCGTACCGCACAAAAGACTCATTGAGAAAACTAAAGCTTATGGAATCAGGGGTGTAGTAATAAATTGGATGGAAGAGAGTTTGCGAGGTAGGAAACAGAGGGTGGTCGTTGATGGAGCGGAGTCGTGTTGGGCTAATGTAGCGAGTGGCGTTCCTCAGGGTTCTGTATTGGGCCCCTTGCTTTTTCTTATATATATTAACGATTTAGATGTCGGCCTAGTCAGTACAGTTTCAAAGTTTGCGGATGACACGAAACTGGGTGGTAGTGGATTGACGAAGATAGAGGTAAAATCCAGAATGATCTGAATAAAATCGTTGATTGGTCAGTCACATGGCAAATGAGATTTAACGTCGATAAGTGCAAAATTTTACATATAGGTTCGCGTAACGGTAATTTTGCGTATAGTATGTCAGGGAAAGAGTTGATAAGCGTAGAGCAGGAAAAAAATTTAGGAGTTATAGTCAGTGGTGATTTAAAAGTAGCGAAACAAAGTACAGCAGCGGTCAATAAAGCGAACAAAGTGTTAGGTTTTATAGTTCGGAATTTTGAGTACAAATCGCGCGATATTATAGTTCCTCTTTATAAATCATTAGTTAGACCCCATTTGGAGTACACGATCCAATTTTGGAATCCGCATATGCGAAAAGATATAGACAAACTCGAAAGAGTTCAAAGACGAGCAACTAAGATGATTCCGTCGCTTAGGTCAAAGTCGTACGAGGATAGGCATAAAGGGTTAAAATTGACTACACTCGAGACTAGGAGGCTAAGGGGTAATCTAATCCAGGTTTTCAAATTTGAATGGGTTCGATAACGTAGATAGAGATAGCTTTTTCGAAATATCTCAATATAATAGGACTAGAAATAACAGGTGTAAGTTGACAAGTAGAAGGTTCGAGACAGCAAACCAAAAACCTTTTTACGCATAGAATAGTAAATAGCTGGAATAGTTTGCCGGTAGAAGTAATTAGTAGCACGTCTATAAACATGTTTAAAAATCGATTAGACGCATATGTTGATAGAATGGGTATAGTTTAAGGTAGTAAAATTAAGGGTGGATAAGATAGATTTTGATTCTCTTTTCATTAAAGATCACAATAACCAGGCTAGAGGTCATAGTATGAAATTATTTAAGCCAAGATGTAGAACAAATTTAAGAAAACATAGTTTTACAAGTGTTGTGGGATATAGGGAGGCAGCATCTTGGGTTAGGGGATACTCTCTGTCCTTACACACCCCACTTAAAGAGATTCCTCTGCCGAGCGGTGCCCCCCATAGTACTGTGAGGTATTGAAAAACTCATGATCTTCACTTGCCCCACAAACACCTTTAAATGGGAGACCCAAAATGGGTGCACACACATTTCTACATTACTGTACAGTCTTTACAGCCACACCTACACTTTTCCTCCTAAGTATATATATTGTAATATATATGGTTGTAAATTGTGACTTGGTCCGCAATTGATATGGACCGTGACTTATTTTTGGTTGGCAAGGTACTGGATTTGATGGATACCGTAATGAAATTGACTGGATTCTTTGGATCTGATATATTTGCATGTCGGTTATAAATAGATATAGAGTGTAACATATTTGTGGATAGTAGTCTATTATGACTTGATCCTCTGGATCCAGAGATTCTATCTTTAGTTTTAAATTTATAATTAATTAGTTTTAAATTTAAAATTGTTTAGTTTTGTAAAAATTGGTTGTTGCCAATGTACAGGCAATTTTAACATAGTGGAGCCACCTCGATGGGCCGACGTGGCCCCTAGTGTGCCCACTATAAAAGTTTCTTTTGTTCTTATGTTCCTTGTGGTTCGGAACCCACATAAAATTGTATGTCCCCTCCGCCACCACGGAGGACATGCACAATACGCAATTACGAACACAGTTAGGTAGACCAGCCATGAGTGGATCCTAGGGTCTTTGTTGGTCTGAAACATTATAACATGATAACAACCAACTTCTCTCGGAGATTGTTTCAAGCCAAAGTGAAGTTTGCTTTCATTTAATAATTTATTTACGTACATTCCAAGCAGCTAAAAAAAATATGGCTAAACATACATCTTTGAAAGTAGGAGTACTTTTGAAAGCTTAAGAGCTCAAAAGTTTTTAACGTTTCGAGCCTCCCTGAAGTAACAAGACGTGCCCATCAGTCCGATGCAAAGCATTCAAAACTCAGATAATCCAATTATCCAAACTATTCATCAGTCATGCTTCATATCTTCTAGATTGTGGACTTCTTAATATGGAAGTGTTTGTCTATAGCTCCACTTAACACCTATTTTATACATTTTTATTTTTATTCTTTAGTATTAGCTTCGGGTAGTTATTATTAACTTTATTATTACTCGTTTTATTATGTGTGTTCCTGTTATTCCTCATTTTAGTTCTCATTGGTTTTCCTTCCTTTGTTTTTAGTTTTTAAATTTAGATTTTAATTAGTTGTATCGTTTATTACCTTGATGAATATTGTACTTTTCTATGGGTTTCTGCCAATAAAGATTATTATCATTATCTAAAGCTCGAAATATAGACTCCTTCTTTTGTAGTAAATAATTTCTTCTCACGATAACGCTTTTAGTTGCATAACTTAGCTTCCCGTATTAAAGGGCAAAGGTAATATGACAGAGGGACTTATAGTTTAACGTGGAATCTGAACTACGGGTCGATTCATCATCTGAACTACGGGTCGGTTCATCATCTGAACGCAACGGAAGGTCGCCTTTTCAACTACTCAGACACCCACTATTGTTTAACTTCTCTGGGTTTAGGGAAAGAGATGTAAGATCAGCCAAACATAGCTAATCAGTAAGGGATGCCAGAAATTGGCACAGCGTTCAGGCAACTTAATGCGTCCATTACGCTAACTCCCGGATTATTACTGCCGAACCCCCTACCTCAGTGTTTCCATTTCGCTTATTGGGAAACTATGTTACCCACTATACCTCTACGGACGCTGGTTACATACACGAACAGAAAAGGATCCAGGCTAATTATAATTAGCCTGAATCCTTTTTCCGATAATTATCGGAAAAATTATTAAAAAAATTAAAAAAACATTACACGACGTAATATATCCTCTTAACAAATTGTTTTCTCTTTCAATATCTAAATTGTATCTGTTATATTTAACTAGAATTAGATAAGGTAGATAAGGTTTAGACTTTAACTATTTATTCTTGAAAATACATACAAAGTATATTTTAACATTAGTTTGAGACACTGAAAACTTTATAAAATTTTACACTAATTATATTAAAACTAACTCTTTGAACCAAATGGATTCGAAGTTCAAAATAATACTACATAACACGTTCTTTTTTTTCAAATAATTTTGTAAAGATTTTGGTGTAAAGGAAGTCACTTAAATTCCTGACCACGATTATAACTGACAACTCTGTTGATCGACAAAGCTTTGTTGAACGCTGATTCACTTTCTCGACAAAAATATTCTCAACTATTACAGACATAGATTGACATATCAGATTTTCAATCCATTCGTCAAATTAGGTTAGGTTAGGTTACCTTATATATATATATACAGGATGGGCCGAAAGTCAGGATCCATAGGAAAATATTTATTTTAATACATAAATTACAACAAATGGTAAATACTTAAAATGAATATCAACTTTAACTCGTAAATGCGTATCCGTGATACTGTACAGTGGTTCGTACTCCAGTATAAACAACAAATTATAACAAATGCTCAAATTGGCGGCCTCTGACATCGAGACACTTAGGGATGGAATTTATGATTTTTAATAATTCTTCGAATTGACGTTCTCGAGATGCCTGTTTCATTTGATAATCTTCTTGTTGACTTTACTGGACTATTCGTTAAAGTTTCACATACCATTGCAGAGGTATTTTCATCAGTTGCAGCTTTTGGACGACCAGAACGCCGTCGATCATGTACACTTCCTGTTTCTTTGAAACGTTTAAACAACTTGCCAACAGTCGCATGTGTTACTGGATGCTTATCAGGATGATTTCTATTGAATTCGGTAGCAACTTCTCTGTGTGTAGCGCCCTGTCTTGTGTACATGAGCACAAGTTCTACCCGGTCTTCTGTTGTTAGATTCGAAGCCATTTCTGGGCTGAAATAAAAAAAGTATTTGAGTATTTATACTGGAGTGCGAACTACTGTACAGTATCACGGATACGCATTTACGAGTTAAAGTTGATATTCATTTTAAGTATTTACCATTTGTTGTAATTTATGTATTAAAATAAATATTTTCCTATGATCCAGACTTTCGGCCCACCCTGTATATATATATATATATATATATATTGGTGTGTATGTATGCGTGTGGGTGGGTGTGTGTGCGAATATATGAAGGTGTACGCGCTCGTGTGTGTTTTTACCAGTCCACATGTCAGGAATTCGACATTCAGCATTGGCCAAATTGGTATAAATGTGACATTTTATATATATAGGGTGAACCAAATGTAGGTGGACAGTAAATTATAACGTTTATTTTGAGAATACATATTTAATTTTTTTGTATACTATAATACAAAATAAAATTTAAATAAATTTAGTTATAATATTTAATATAATAAAACACAAACACCATAGTTATAATGAACACCATAGTTATAATATAATATAACACAAACCGTATTCAACCTACTGTCCACCTACTTTTGGTTCACCGTGTATATGTGTGTGTGTGTGTGTGTGTGTGTGTGACGCAGCCTATTTATTACCAACATCTGAGTCAGGATATTTTGCATTTTTTGGCATTCTTGATACAATATAAATGAAATGTCTCTTCAATGGCAATAATGCAATGTGTAATTTGACATTTCATAAAATAACCAATTATACTCACAAACTCCTGGATGTACTTGAGCCAACTTGCGAACAGCTTTCCGAGACAGCTGTTTTTATTCATGTTGCCATCATGCAGGGCAACTGAAAATATTTCGCATTTTATAATTCCAATAATATATATTACTTATTATAAAATTAAAATAAAATTACGTTAGAAGTTAAATTACATAATATTATTAAGGTATGCATTATTAAAAATATGGTTCCATAGACAGATAAAATATTCATCACATTGAACCACGAGTCGAGAAACGTTTTCTGTGAAATGACTCCATTCGAGCAAAAAAGCCTCAAATGAGGAAGAAAATCAAAATCCTATTCTAAACAAAAGTATTTGTGGGATTAATTTAAAAATCACTGGCTGTGTATATAAAGGTATTAGATTAATAAATAAATAAGTCTTACCTTCAAATTAAAAGTTTTCCTTGGTAAATTACACTTAGAAATTTCACAGAACTACGCGTCATCAAATATAGCGGCCGAATGAAATTTGTTGTTGTTTATAAATTGTGTAAAAAATCACGCCATCTAGTATTCAAGAAGATAACTACTTAGATGCCTCATATGGGCCTTACATGAAACAAAGGATACAAAAATTTACAATTTTTTAAATATTTTGTTTTTGTTATCCCTTTAAATTTAGGCTTTAAATTAGCAGCCTCATATGAGGCTTAGAGTATTGAGAGGGTTAATAAGCCAAGTGGATGTAGCTCTGGGATTTTTGTTTGTAATAAATACATCTTATATATGTTACAGGGAATCTATGTAACTAGGGATTTCATGAAATCCCTAGTTACACAGATTCCTTGTAATATATATATAATATATGTGTGTGTGTGTGTGTGTGTGTGTGTGTGTGTATATATGTATGTATATACACATTACGATTAACTGGCGTTTTAATTAATTTTCCAGAGCATTAAAGGCACCGTTTAACTTTGATCTTTGAGCTTTTCACGACTATTAAAACCTCTCTGATCTTATATATTAATAATAATTTATACAGCCTAAAACAAACTCTGAAATCATTTAGGTTTTAATTTGCGAGTAATGTCTGTAGATTTAATGAAGTTTCAGTGACTCAGCCTCCTTCAATAGCTAAAACATCGCTAAAGGTGGTGTTCTGCACTCCATAATACACCATTAAGTTTTACAGTCCTTAAATAGCAAGACTCCGAGCAAAACCGATAACGTAAAATGTCATAACAGTCGATAACAGACTCTCTTTCATTATTTAAGGATTTAAGTATGAAATAAAATTAAGCCTTTTGATCTCTGAACAGATTTGTTTTAAGCCTCAGTGAAATATACTCCATCATTTTCGTATATTCTCATATTGACTTTAATGTGTATATTATTTATGAAAAGAAAGTGCTTAAAAGATTGGTATTCTCAATGGCAAAAGACGGGCCATTATCTTAAAGGCATAAATAACTCTTACACAGTTATAATAGCCATTCTGAATTTCTTCTTTTACTCGCAAACTATATATATATATATATATATATATATATATATATACGGGATGGACCAAAAGTCCGTTCTCATAGGGTTAGGAGGCAGGGGGTGGGGGTTCAGGGTACACATATTTTCAATCACCACGATTTCATCCCGAAACTTTTTGTGATTTTCAGAGAAGAGGATATCATCTCTCTGCCCGAAATGTATGTCTTCAGATCTTGACCCACGCAATATTTGATTATACAGGGTGTCCCGTAAGTCTGGACCCATAGGGAAAAATAATAAAATTACAAAATAGTCCAAAAATTTATTACATAATCTGTTCAAAGTGTCCGCCGTTGTGTCGCACACATAGTTGAAGACACAATCTCCACTGTGACAGCCCTTTCTGAATCACAGTCGCAGAAATTTCTTGACACGCCTCCACAATGCGTGCTTTAAGGTGGAAAATGTTCTGAAGTTTGACCTCGTACACTTTGGCTTTCAAGTGGCCCCACAAATAAAATCATAAAAATAATAAAAAAATAATAATAAAAAATAATAATAATAATAACATAATAAAAAATATATTATAAATCCCTATGGGTCCAGACTTACGGGACACCCTGTAGAAGGAAACCTGTTGCAAAATGGCAGTATTTAAGTACCTCATTTGATATAACCTGTTACAACTTACTCTATTGTTGTAACTTGGTTTGGTGTTCAGCCTTTATACAATTGTGTATACCAACAAATAGTTTTTAATAAAACTGACTTAAAAATCGATTTTCGGTTTTGCTTATTTTTTTCGGAAAACTTACTTGCCCCCAGGGACAAAATCGGGCCCTTACGCCCTATCTAGGAGAACTTTTGCTACAACCTGTATATATATCTATATTTTTTGTGCAGGAAGGAGGGGCCAAGGGCAAATGCCCGCAAAAGCGCCCCTCCCATAGAACAAGAAGAGAGCCAAAATCAAGGTCGGGGTTTTCGAGATGCCTAACAATCTGCGTTTGGAAGATGGGAGGTCATAGACAGGAGGAAAGATGGATTGAGGAATATTGTTCCAGAGTTGATCGGTTGAGTAGATGAAAGACAGAAAATACCAATTAACCCTTGCATTAGATAGTTGGACAGAAAAGGAGTGAGAAAGTGTAGAAAGTATGGTACTGCGTGCTCTCCTTAAAGGAGGAGGCATGCAATAAGAGAGCTCAGAAAAGCAATGTCCGTTATGATAGCAAAAGTAAAGAGAGGGTTAGGCAACATTGCTGCAAAGAAAGAATGATTGAAGACAGTCAGTAAGAGGCAGGGAATTGATGAGACAAAAATCTTTTGATTCTACCAGGTCAAGTACGGATGTGTGGGTTGAACCACTCCACACATGAGAAGCATACTCCATACGGGGCGAATTGGATTAGGTCCGGAGATCTCAATCCAACCCCGCTGCCAGTGTCTGCGTTCCCGGTATTGGCAGGTGGGGGAGTCAGAAGTGGGGACATTTATGGTCCCCTCCCCAGGGGACTCCGAGGCTCTTGAAGTTGATACCATTTTTCTTTTAAGTTTTGAAAAGATTATGTAATGTGTAAGATACATGTGTATGTAGTGAAGAATAGGGAGAGAAGTGTGTGTTTGAGAGCATGCTGGACTGCTCACAGGGTAGATGAGACACGGAAAAAGATCAGCTAAGAAGAACAGTAACAGGAGAAACAGGAGTTCCAGCACTCCCTATCTTCTGTCTAACGTCACCCCCTCCCCGGAGTACTTCCCTGCTCGATTGGTGGCTACAATCTCCTTCTAAAAAATTATTATGAAAATTATTTCACGAAAATAACACGTGAATAATATTTATAATGAAAATAATCACGAAGGAAATTAAGACAGACGTCCAATGCCCTTTTTATCCATTTGGCAGAGTTGTCCCATTGTATCGATTGAAATAAATCTTCAATTTTGTTTCACTCAAGCGACATTGTTAATGGAAACATTCTTGAGTCTGCCATTATTCAACTTAAAAACAATTTCAACCTTAGCCGGGTCTTTTTTCACTCGATCCTCTTATTTTCAATTCATTCAGAACAGATTTAGATAAGAAGATCAAGGCGCTAAAACTCTCGTAGCTATTCCACGTGAATTGTATGCTCCTTTTAAAATATTTTCTGCACCAATCATATTATTTTTGTTTTTTTCTTTGTAATCTATATATACAGTCTCAATCCTGTTATTAATGTTAGTGTTCCTGAGGATGTTATTAAACGAAAGCCCTTGAGCACTATTTCTTGTTTTAATTTTCCTTCGTGGTTATTTTCACCAAGTATATATATATATTTTTTATGTTGGAAGGAGGGGGAAAGGGCGGCCGCCCGCAAAAACATCCCCCCCCTATATAAGAAGGAAAGGGCCAAAATCAAGGATCTCTAAGGCTCATGATGCCACATTATTTATCTATTTTTTAATTTTGAAAATATTGTGTAGTGTGTAAGACGCATGTATATGTAGTGAAGAATAGAGGGGGAAATGTGTGTTTGAGAGCATGCTGGACTGCTCACAGGGTAACTGGGACACCGAAAAAGTTCAGCTAAAGAGGACAGTGACAGAAAAAAATGGAGCTGCAGCACTTAGACCTTCGGTAATCCGATGTCTGAATATTCCGATTTCGCTTATTCCAGCCATTATCAATTAAGACTAGTTATCACTTTATCCGACAATCGCCCATACACAATTTTTCCTCCAAAATCCAACCGAGCATCAATATTTTCAAAATTCAACGTCCTTCAATCGATTATTTCGTTCCTTTATTTTCTTTTTCTGTTTCTCGTTAATAGTTTGAAAAAATTTTGTATCGTTTAACTTTCAATTAATGACATTAATTTTGACATAAATAACTGAAGAGAAGAAGCGAAATACTTGTTTGCAAGTTTTTAGCAAGTTTTATTTAAAGTTTGTTTTGCATGAATATTCGCGTTACATGAACAAAATCGAATTTCATAATGGCGACGTTTGACCTTATGCAAGTACATGGATTTCAGATTTCAAACTACATTTCAGATTTTCAATGAAAATGATTAATCTAACCTAACCAGACTAACTTAACCTAGCGTAACCTAACCGGGCATAATTAAACGTACCCTAGCCCAATGGATCTAACCTGACCTATTTTAAACTAACTTTTTAGTATCGACATTATGCGTGTCGACATTGTGCAACTCGATCTTATGCAAATTGACATTGCGCAGATCGACTTTGTTCCGCTACCCGGAATATTCGAGGTCACAATTCTCGACAGAAAGCTTTTTTTATACAACAAGTAAATTATTTATTTATTTCGTAGTTTTCTAATTTTTTCATGGACGGATGTTATTTTATGCAAGTTTTGTTATTAAAGTCATTCTAAAGACAATAACAATTCCTTACAATAAATATCACAATAAAACTCACACTAATAGACAGTTTATTTCCACAACAGTTTCGATGCCCACTGGCATCCTCTTCGAGTGGATACAGAAAAACGAATGAACGTTTTTCCGTATCCACCCGAAGAGGATGCCATTGGGCATCGAAACTGTCGTGGGAATAATCTCTGTCTATTAGTGTTGGTTTTATTGTCATACTTATTTTGACCTCCACGTAAAAAAAGTAAAGTTTTTTGCATTCCTTACAATAACTTTCGGAAATTTTTTAAAGTTGTTCAACATTAAAATTACCTCGTCAGTTTGTAAAATTAAGTAGAAATTATCTTATTTAAATGAGCTACTGTAAGTTTCTAAGATAGTTTTTTCTTCATGAATGATGCACCAAACTTCCAAGTCCGCCTGTTAGAGAGAACTTCTTGCGGGGACAGGAATATCCAAAATGTCCGACGATGAAGTGCGTCTTCGTACTTTGTTGCACGGAAGCTTTTGGAATTAGTAACACGATGATTTAGCTCTGGAAAAACTTTTCACTTAAACTTATCTTTGCGCTGACTTCAACTTATAATTAATGCACCTGGGGAAAAAAGCAAAACTGGCAAATTTTGTGCAGTTGCATGAGTAACTATCTTCGCCAAGAACGTCCTTTAATGGAAGGAAGATTTGAGAGTTTCTTAGTCAACGCTAATCATACATAAATAATTATACGTTTAAAGGAAATCTATATATGAATTGGCACAAAAGTGCCCTCACAACTCGAGACATTTTGCATTTGATACACTATTTTCTTTCCAAAAGATTTACGAGAAGAGTCAAAAGGAATAACTAAAAGAGGTTTTTGTATAATTAATAGTTGCATCAAACGTGTTTAAGAATCAACTGAGAACAAATTAAATTTTCATCCTGAGTTAGTTTCAGGTTTATAAAGAAAGAAATTATATAATTATTATAATTTCCGTTCAAGCAATTACATATCGTTGAAATAATATTAAATAACGCAAAACTGTATGAATAAAATTTTTTACTTTCTTGTTTATATGTAAATAGCTTGCAGTCATTAATGAGACACAGTAAACATAAACACAATCGAACTTGGTATAGCACGCCTTTACGTTAAATCAGGAAGGTGGAGAATTTTTCTCTTTAAAAAAAAAATGCCCCCCCCCCCACTCAAAACCGCGTTAATGTTGTAAGTTTTATTTAAAATATAAAAATATAAGAAACCTTCTCTTAACATATCTTCTTAGAATCATATTAACTCTTACTGTTGAGTATACAGGGTGTTCAAGAAATAATGGTGCAAAAATAATTGTACTTTAGAATTAGGACTCCAGAACCAGGCGAAAGAAACTAAAAAATTAAACAGCGACCTTAAATAGGAACCGCATAAATACCTATATTTCATCGGGGGACCTGGAGTCCCAAAAGGTTCCCCAAATGAAAACCCTATCAAAATCATCAGAGATGCCATTAAAGAAAGACTCCATATAAACATTCCTCAAAATGCCATTACAGAGGCACAACGAGTTGGTAAAAATAGCAAGTTAGCGACAGTAAGATTATAAAATTCAAATTGAGTGACCGACTTTGAAAATCAGAAATAAAAGGTACAGTGATAAAAATCAAACCAAATAGATTTATTAATGAATCACTCTGTAAATACAAAAAAGAAATTTTCGGCAAATTATTAAAAGCTGAAAAAGAAAAGTTTATTTATTCCTGTTTTGTACGACACGGTATATATATATATATATATATACATTTTAACTGCAAACAACACACAGTATAATTAATGTAAAGAACGACGCTTGTGTAGAAGAGCGTTCCGCACAAGATGATTTGTTCGTTTTCCCTCCTCATCTTGTGCGGAACGCTCTTCTACACAAGCGTCGTTCTTTACATTATATATATATATTATATATATATATGCCCATAATTTCATAATTTCTAGGAAAGACAAAATAAGTCGATTCGTACTCATCATGATTTCGACAACTTTGGGCAACATCAACAAATGAAATTGATATCATCATGATTGGTATTCTTAGTGGTAAACTTATCATAAACAAAAATTTTATGAATTTATGCTGTCTTGCAATTTTCTAATTTTATAATTTTTAAAATCATCTAATTTTGTAATTTTCATAGTTCTTTAAATTTTATAATCACTAATTTTAAGATTTTATAATTTTATAATTCTATAATTGTTAATTGTAAGATTTTTTAATTTATAATTCTATAATTTTTTATTTTAAAATTTTATAATTCTATAATTTTTAATTCTAAAATTTTATAATTCTATAATTCTAGAATTTTTAATTTTAAAATTCCATAATTTTATAATTCTATAATTTTTAATTTTAAACTTTTATAATTCTATAATTTTGTAACTTTTCAAATCTATAATCTCGTTGTGAATACATATAAAATATTAAGTTCTTACGTACGTTCTTGCTTTACATCATGATCATGCTTTACGTACGTTCTTGCCGTACATCATGATCAACACTTCAAACACTCAATACCGTAAATGAGATTATTGAAATTGAAAACGTATTTGACAGTAACTATATCTCAATAGACAACTTTTTAAACAACAAATACAAAAATAACAACCTGTCTTTCCTAAATTTAAACATTCGCAGTCTCCCACAAACCACTTTATGAATTGAAAGCTAACCTAAAACTATTAAAATAATTTCATGTACATTATATAACTGAAACTTGGTTAAATGATGATAATAAGATACTTTTTAACATCGCAGGGTACACATTTTTTTTTTTTTATTAAGCATCATTTATTTTCAATTAAGTATACAAATAATCATTTTATTTAAAACTGTGTAAAATAATGAAACATTACTTTTGTAAATTTTTATCTTTTAATTATTATTATAACTTTTTTATGGGGTTTATGTCCTGCCAATAAAGATTATTATTATTATTATTATTATTATTATATATTATTATTATTATTACTTGCCAGTTTCCTTTAATTATGTTGTAAAAATATTCTGAATCCCAATAATTTTGCCTAAAAAGCTTCCATGCTTCCAACGGCATATTCACATTAAAATACTGTGAATATATTAATGTCATATCAAATATCTAAATTGTACTAAAAAAGATATTGAAGAATATTGTAAAACGCTATGTAACCTGTATTCTTTTCTGAATAAAGCTTTTTTTTATTATTATTAACCAATATATACTGAATATATATAGTTGTTTACATTTTCAAACTGCCCAAATTCCGAATATTTCTACATGATGAGCATCATTCGTCGCTACAATGCGTATTCGACGCTCGAATTTCATCAGAGAAATTCCTTTGACGGAGTTCTACCAAGCTATTCGGTTTATCAGGTTACACATGTGTCACAAATATGTGATCTACCATTCCCATATTCGGACTGTATCCACGTTTGTGCCATGAGGAGTTCGCTCGCAAATGGACCTGAATTTCATTCTTTCGAAGTACAGCTACGAAATATCAACAGTTTAGATTGTTTTAGATATCCATTAGGATATTTCCCACATTCCCATTTTTCATTTGTTCTGGAATTATTATATCTGTCCAATATCTTTGAACTTTTCCTTATTGTAATTACTGCATCCCTCTGAATCAATTGTCTCCTATTTCCTTCTTATGTTACGATGACTCCGAATTGAATTAACTTTATAATTTAAGAAACTGTACTACCGTGACGTCATAAATTAAATTTTCTTCATTTCACACTTTTTTATAATACACACTGATACTAAATCTTCACACTGAGATAATTAGTATTCACTGTATAATAACTTCCCCATAGTTTATATTACAGTATATAAGTCATTATTTATATGTTATGTTTTGTTTAATGTTATACACAGTATATAGTATAAATGTTGTCGACTATGTTTATTAATACGTTGATGTTCATTAATACGTTGAATAGATTTACGTTAAATTAGTATCTTTCTCTTTACCGTTATCCTTTATTAATTTTAGCCACAACGTAACTTACCCTTTACAGTATCTTTAACTATTTTTAAATTTATTTATTCACTTATTTATTTAGTCATCTACCTATTACCTACCTATACCTTATCAACCTATTAGTCTATCTACTTGTGTTCCTCTATATTACGTACATAACCTATTGTGTGACGCATGTGTATTTTATGCATTCGTGTATGTATACTGTTCATATTTATTTATACACAATAGCTTCACTTACATGTAATTACGTTCATGTGTACAACTATTACATCGGCGGCCAGTTCTTAAGAAGCTAAGCTGTTACCTCCCGCAAGAATTATCGTTGGTGCCGACCCAAGTGTTCGCATTCCGATGACTTCGCCAAAAGCGAGCTTCTGAGTCTGAAACATTTTCTTAGTCCGGTGGCCAAACTGACTATTTTCATTTAGCACACATGCTTTTTTTTTTAACTGAAACTCGTTATATAGGTCCTGAGGACTTAAAAACAGTTGAGTGCCACTTTGGCACTATTGGGCAACTCAAAATAATCAACATTTTGCAATGTCATTGTTTTTGTCAAAGGTGGCGATTGTAGTATTGTAGATTTTATCTTACTGTTTTATTGCAAGTGATCCAGGGCAACATGGCTAGCAATGATGAAGATATATGCTTGTCCAGCAATGTTTTGAAAACTTGTCCAACTGCTAAAACGGACACAATAGTTCAAATAAGTGACAAAATATTAACTAGTGTCATTGAAACTAGTAAAAAAAGAGACGCGTCTCTATTTAAATCACTTCAACCTAATGTAGCTAGAGAAGATTCCTTTCAGGCCCACAAAGGCTGCCTCTCAACAAATACATCAAATGAACACATCAAAGGTTACAACAAAAAGCATCTTGCATCAGTAGGAGATGAACGTGAAACAGTGAAGAGAAAGATGCCACGACGCCCCACTTTACCTCCATTCGACTTCAATAAACATTGCTTCTTTTGTGGTGAGATTTGTCAAATCTCGCCAGACCCAGAGCATCCTGATCGTTGGCGAAAGGGCACATTATGCAGAACTTCAGATCGCGGAAAGGGTACCATGACCTTCATAGAGGTAGTACTTCAGGTAAATTTTTTACTTATCTCGCTAATTTGTCATTATTTTATGTTATGGCATGGTTTTTTGTTTGCTTAGCTACGAATCAGACAGATATGCAAAAGATTGCCAGTCGGGCGTCGCGTCGCTTGCGGAACCCATACTGACGATCTGAAAGAAGATTGTGAGAAGGAAGGTTTTTAAGAATCTTCCTATTAAGGATAAATTCACAAACCTTAGCACGCAAAAAATAATATATTATAATATACCGAGTGTCCCAAAAGTCAGTTTACCGAAGAAAATGTTCTCCTAAGGTGAGTTTACTAAAAAAAAAAACTTGTTTCATAAATATATTTACAAAACATAAGAAAACAAAGAAAAAAAATTTCTGAAACATATTTACAAAACGTGAGAATAATTCTGGTTACAATAATTGTTCAAATGTCGTCCATGTTGTTCGATGCACATCTTGTATCTGTCAACTGTTGACCGGCAAATTGCTTTACATAGTTCCTTATCATTGGTTAAGAGCTGGAATTCTTCACAAATGTAGTTTAAGGTCCTGAAGACATGCTGGCTTTTTGCTGTAAAAAAAATTGTCATAATGTTTAGAATAATCATCAGGAGAAAACATTTTCCTCGGTAAACTGACTTTTGGGACACCTTGTGTATATATATATATATACAGTATATATATATTATTCTAGACATTCTCATCGAATCTAGAGTATTACCGTATCGCTCAGTTCCATTTCAACTATTTTGTTTCAAGTCAAAATGCATTTTCAGCTCAATCTTTTCGAAAAAAAAAAATTTTTTTTATTTTTTTTTTTTTTTTGAGCCGTGAATTTTGAAGTGAAAATTTTGGAAATAAAAGTTTTGTTTCAAGCTGTAAAAATCTTCAATAAAAAAGACGAAAAACCTTCAGTCATTGAATGCATTGAAAAAAATTTGTGGGATTAATATCTCTCACATGTATATGAAATGTAATAAATACAGGGTGATTCAAAAATCAGGTTACATAGAGCTTTTCTGTTTCTTTGCAGGTAAATGAGTTATGAGATGTTATCGAAGGAGGAGCGCATTGATGTGATATTCCTAGCTGGCTGCACAAGTGCATTGCCGTTAACGGTGGCCATATCGAACATGTGATGTGACTATTCCCCTGTATCATTACATAATACAGTATTTCCCTATGTAACCTGACTTTTGAATCACCCTGTAGTATTGTAAATTAATACTTGTTGCAGTAAAAAATAAGAGAAAATATGTGTATGTATATATATATATATATATATATATATATAGACGGCTATACTGTTTCCTAAATTATATATATATATATATATACAGGGTGGGCGGAAAGTAGCTCCCTATTTTGGATTGGTAAAAAAATACGTATATTATCCATTTATTTCAGAAGAAATAATATGAAAAGGTAGGCATACATGGTAGGTTTTCTCTAAAATTCAATGTGGGCTCCAACTCTTTCCACCAGCTTCTGGAGCCGCCCAGGAATGGCGTCCACTGACTTTAGCAGGAACTCCGGCGGGATGGAGGACATGACTTCCCGAATTCGGTCCTCCAGTTCTTCCAATGTCCTCGGTTTGGTGCGGTAGACTTCTTCCTTTACCCATCCCCAAAGAAAGAAGTCGCACGGTTACCGCTGAAAAACGGCAGAATCGGTTCAGTGTAACGGTGTGGTGTGGTATGACCTCAGATCAGGTTGTGGGCCCGTTCCTTCTGCGCAACACCATGAATGCTGAGCGGTACCTTGCTATGTTGCGAAACGAGGTCTGGCCGGTTGTCAGCACATGGGAGAACATCGACGATCTGATATTTATGCAAGATGGCGCCCCTCCGCACTTCGCTCTTGTTGTCCGTGAGTGGCTGGATGCCCACTTCCCTGGGCGTTGGATGGGTCGTCGTGGTCCACATCAATGGCCAGCCAGGAGCCCCGACTTGACACCGTGCGACTTCTTTCTTTGGGGGTGGGTAAAGGAAGAAGTCTACCGCACCAAACCGAGGACATTGGAAGAACTGGAGGACCGAATTCGGGAAGTCATGTCCTCCATCCCGCCGGAGTTCCTGCTAAAGTCAGTGGACGCCATTCCTGGGCGGCTCCAGAAGCTGGTGGAAAGAGTTGGAGCCCACATTGAATTTCAGAGAAAACCTACCATGTATGCCTACCTTTTCATATTATTTCTTCTGAAATAAATGGATAATATACGTATTTTTTTACCAACCCAAAATAGGGAGCTACTTTCCGCCCACCCTGTATATATATGTGTGTGTGTGTGTGTGTATGTGTGTGTGTGTGTGTGAGAACTTGCAAAATGGAGTCTACAAATTTCCTCTCACATACCACCACTGAATAAAAAAACAAAAAAAACCTCAATGTGTAATTTTACTTCAATGTAAAATTTGAATATTGAACATAAATGCATTTCGGTTTATTAAATTGTTAATGAAGTATGATTGGTATGAAAGGGAATTCCTTTCATAAGTCAATTTAATGAAGCTTTGTGACACCGGAAATTTATCATGCAAAGCTGACTACTGAAACCTGCGTCAGTGGTTGAAGCCTTTATTGGTCTGTTTCAAGAACAAAATATAAATGCAAATTAGATTCGAAATTCAAATTAAAATCAAAATTTCTTTTAAATTCAACAATAAATACCTTTGGTTTGGTTTGCTTCCGCCCGAATTGTTCATTTTGACGTAGGTCAGGCTTTTCACTCCACTTTATTAATACTAATTATAATTTCTGGAGGGGGGAGGGGTTCCTTCAAAGGATTAAATCCGTAATCTCATTAACGAACTGGCAAGTACTTTAACCCTTCATTGCGGGCATTAAGACACAGTGAACATATTAAGTTAACCGCAGTGAAAGGATAAAGTATTGCTACGTTATACTGTGATATACCACGGCTTACACGAGATTAGGTTGGAAGGTATAATCAAGCGTTATATTACTAAGATACCGACTTCTTCCTTTCTGCTGAGAAAAAATTGGTTTTACGGCCGGCCGCAATTTCCTCAAAAATATTTTATGGGCACTCAAAAAAAGTTTTTTTTATCTCCAGGCGCTTTCAAACCTCAGTGCAGAGGCAAGAAAGGGAGATATCTTAGCTTTTCAAAGGTTTTATACTTAAAGTTTAAAGTAAATAGCATTTGGATATCTTTTCCATCAATCTTTTCATTATGTGTTGGTTACTTTGTCCTATAACTGTATGTAATAGTTTACAAAGGTGCAAATGTTATAATATGTTGAATAGAATAGAATAGAATAACCTTCATTAATAATAAAATAAATACAGTAGTCTTTTTACAATTTACAATTTTTACAATGACATAAATAATTGTGAAGCTCGACTATTTATTTTTTTTATTTTATCTTTTATTTATCTTTTTGTTTATGCAGGAAGGAGGGGGGGGGGCCAAAGTGCCTCCAAAAATGCCTCCCCCATAAGGAGAAAAAAGAGAGAGCCGAATCAAGGTCCAAAGTTTTCGAGATGCCCGAACACTCTGCGTTTGAAAGAGTGGAGGTTATAGACCGGGGTAAAGATGGATTGAGGAAGGTTGTTCCAAAGTTGACCCGTTGAGTAAATGAAATATTGAAAATACCGATTAATCCTTGCATTACGGAGTTGGATAGAGAAGGGATGAGAGGTTTCATATATAACCAGGACGTGGCAACAAAGCTAATATAAATATTCAGATGAACTACAAATCCCTGTCGGTGGGGTAATGATGAGGATAATAATAATAATAATGACTGGGGTCGTCCAATTTCTTCGTAACGACAAAAGTCAAGTGACGGAGGTCCCCTAAAGTTTTACGTGGGGTCTGAACCATCTCAGGGTCGCTATTTTATCTGAACACGGGGAACGGTCACCCATCCAGTTGCTAAGCAGATCGAACGTCGCGTAACCGTGATGATTTAACAGAAACGGGGAAATTACAATATGTATGGAGACATCTAACTCGATTTTGAGTTTTTAGAAAGAATAAAATAATTAACAGTGTAATTTTTTATTAATAATTAAATTATTTATTTACGATGTTAAAATTTACATCCAATTTTCCTCCATACAAAATTCAATCAAATAAAAAGAACGGGAAATTTTTTAAAAATTGAATTAAAAATCTTAATATTTTTTCATACTAAATACTAATTAACCATTAATCGATTGGATGGTTAAAGCAGGAGTGTAGAAATATATATTTTTTTTCTTTTGGCAGGTGAGCTATATTAAAATTTCGGAAATAAGTTCGCCTAGAAATATAATTTCTAAAAAGCATAAAACATTACTAATAATTAATAATCGGATTTTGTTTTTTAAATTTTATTTCTATCACCAAAATTAATAAAAAATCTAAAGAAAAGCAAAATATTAGCAACTAGTAATTTTTTTAGAAATTTTCTAGGCGGATTTTTTTCCGAAACTGTATATCGATCACTTTGTAACGCGGTATGACTAGTTACGCTTCAGTAACGCCTGAGAAGTAACTACTCGTTCATTGAACTCGTTACAAAGTAATCAATGTACGTAGATCAAACGCGAAGGTAAGAGAAAACTGTAACATTTTTGAAAATTGATCGCTCCATCTTTCATCCATCCAATTAAAAACTTTCTGCGGCGCCATTCAACATTATTTTGTATGAGAAATTTCTAAATTCGAAAACAGGAATTTCTCCTTTATTAAAATTATTAATTTTGAATCTCAAAATTTATTGATTTTATCAAAATTAAATATTTTAAATTATTCGCTAAAACCGTTGATATATTCAGGAAAAAAACCTTGTGTTTGTATATACGACACGCATTCATTTTCAACTGTGTACATTTTGCATATATATATATATATATATATCTCGGGTGGGCAAAAAAAGGGAGACCTCGAACTTTGGCTGTAAAACTCAAAGTTATGGCCAGATTTCAATATTTTTTTCACACCCCACAACTAAGTAAATTTCCTATACGGTGAGCGGATTTCAAATACTAATGAAAATTACGGATTTATTCAACATTTATTTATGCCACTAGAAATTCTCCATATATATATATATATATATATATATATATATATATATATATATATATATATATGATACACACAGACCGTGCATGGAAAAAGGAACTCTTCTAGGAAAATTAAATCCACCATAGTCCAATGGAGAATTTCCAGTGGCATAAAGAAATGTTCACTAAATCCATAAGTGTGAAATTTACCCCATATATATATATATATATATATATATATATATATATATATATAATATATACACACACACACTTGGTGTTCGCTGATCCATTACAAAGCGAGTAAACTAAAATCACAGTCTTTTATAACTTTCCAAACGTCTGTGAAATAGTTTACTGTTGATGAACGGTAATGACAAGTTATTTTCATATAATCAAAATAAACAAACAATTTACTGACGAATAATAATCTTTTGGTTATTGAATATTTACATGGTGTGACAGAATGCAAATAAAAGGTTACAAGCATACATGCCAATTGTTTCCCAGAATGTCACCATTTGAGAAACCACTTTGCACTATTAAATTATTCATGGACCAATTTTGAAGTTCAGAATCAGTTTTAATGGAAGACTTTCCACTGACAGAGAGATTACCTTTGAAAGATTACAAAAAGTGTGTTCATTCCTGAAAAATACAGCAAATATATATATATATATATATATATATATATATAGAGAGAGAGAGAGAGAGAGAGAGAGAGAGAGAGAGAGAGAGAGAGAGGATGAATTTTTACAATTAAACACGTGAAATGAATGAATGATGCAAACCTTCAAGGAAAAAGAAAAATGATTCCAAGGCCTTTCGTGTATTCAGAAGTACACCTCGTCAGTGGTCATTCCCTGACGAGGTGTACTTCTGAATACACGAAAGGCCTTGGAATCCTTTTTCCTTTTCCTTGTGGGTTTGCCTCATATATATATATATATATATATATATATATATATATATATATATATATATATACACAGTATATAGAAAGAGTTACAAGTAAATGAGACAGCCACAACAATTTTATAGCTGACTCTGAGAGAGAGAGAGAGAGAGAGAGAGAGAGAGAGAGAGACACGAAAACTAATTTGAACAAGATATTCGGAACCAATTTTTTTTTCTTTGCATTTTGCTCAAGTCAAAATTTGTAACTCATTTTTTCCGCTTTACATTATTAAAACTTCTTCGCTTCCACTCGTAAAATCTATCGAGAGAATGAAACATTTTACCGCATTCAACCAAATAGACCTGATCATATTCATACAAGGTTCATATGAAAATCATAAAATTCGGACGAGTTTTGGCCATTTTCATATTCTAACACCGTTGGAAGCTCATTGGAAATGCTCGTCCGTCGCGATCAAATCTCTGGTGGGTTCGGAAACATATATAAAACATGAAAAGAAATAGAACGGGTTTCTCAAAATTACTTCACACGCACATATATATATATATATATATATATATATATAACACGCACGCACATGTAATATATATGGGATTGAACTCAGAATGGTTCCCTGAGGTTTTTTCATGATACACACAGACATCATGAAACATCATAAAAGAGAAAAAACTATAGTGTTTTTCATTTTCCATTACTTATTCGGACTATAATGGATTTAATTTTCCCAGAAGAGTTCCTTGTTCCATGCACGGTCTGTGTGTATTTTATATATATATATATATATATATATATATCAACGTAAAGAACGACGCTTGTATAGAAGACATTCCGCGCAAGATGAGGAGGGAGAACGAAAAAATGAGGTAACCACCCGGGAATCGAACCCGGGATCTTCCGATTGCCGGTCAGATATGATAACCATTACACCATGGGCCTCACTCGATCAGAAGTCGTAATTCTCCTACATACGCGCAGAAACCAATGCCCCGAGGGGGGCACCTCCCGCATGCCGCACATATATACATTTTCAACTGCAAAGAACACGCAGTATAATTAACGTAAAGAACGACGCTTGTATAGAAGACATTCCGCGCATTTGTTCGTTCTCCCTCCTCATCTTGCGCGGAATGTCTGCTATGCAAGCGTCGTTCTTTACGTTAATTATACTGCGTGTTCTTTGCAGTTGAAAATGTATATATTTATATATATATATGGTTCCATGTAAATTGTAAATTCCACCCAGTAAATTTCCACCCCCGAAAAATCCACCCAGTAAATTCCACCCATAGTAAATTCCACCCATGGTAAATTCCATCAAAAAATTTAAGAATTTTAACAATTATAACTTTGTTATTTTCTAAGGTCAATTTTTGATAGTCACTGGACAGTGTTTCCCATCACTGGACAGTGTTTTTCTGGTGTGTTTTTAGGTAATTCGAATGATTTTGACCATCGTTTCTATAGCAAATCACTTGTTTTTGAGTTAGCGTCATTTTCGTTAGTTTTAACCAAATATCACAACTAAACCTAACCAATCATCAAGGGTGTACAGTTGACCTATCCTATATATTTTACCAGTTTTTTATTTTGCATAAACTTTTTAATAAACTTTAATAAACTGTAAACTTTTTCGATAACTCTTTGCGTGGAATTTACCATGGGTGGAATTTACCATGGGTGGAATTTACCATGGATGGAATTTACCATGGGTGGAATTTACCATGGGTGGATTTTTCGGGGGTGGAATTCACTGGGTGGAATTTACGTACAATGATATAATATATTTACAGGACAAATTAAAGTAAATGTTTGAATTGCTGGCCATCACTCTGGATACATTTTTCGAATCAATGTAAACATGATGTTTGAATTTTTTTCTTCACACGCTTATGCTGATCTTAGTACAATCGGATCCTGTTTTCTCCTTCAATTGTTCTATGTTTCTGGGACGATCAGTATAGACGACTGACTTGAGATGTCCCCACAGAAAGCAGTCAAGAGGCGTGAGGTCTGGTGACCTTCTTGGCCATTCGACTGGACCTCGCCGTCCAATCTCCATCTCACTTAAAAACTTACGGACGATGATTGCAAAATGTGGCGGTGCACCGTCCTGTTGGAACCACAGGTGTGCCCGTTGTGCCAGTGGAATGTCGTAGAGATTAGGCATTAAAAATGTCTGCAGCATTTGCATATAAGTGTCACCTGTCACATTACCATCAAAGAAGTACTGACCGGTTAACCGCTCGCTCCATATCGCTGCCCACACCATAATCTGTGGATCGTGTTGGACATGAGTCGCTTCCATCCAATGTGGGTTGTCGTTAGACCAATAACGTGCATTATGTCTATTAACATTTCCGTTGAGGTGAAATATCGCTTCATCACTGAACATGATCCAACGGATGAGGTTGGGTTGTTGTAAGAACCATTAAAAAAAAACTCCTTTGTACGGTCTGTATCATCACCGCGCAGATCCTGAACAAGTTGGACTTTGTAGGAATGGAAATGTTTCTTTAGAATTCGCTGAATGGATCTCTTGTCGACTCTTCTTGCCTGAGAAAGCGTTCTCGTCGACTTTTTTGGACTTTGTAGGAATGGAAATGTTTCTTTAGAATTCGCTGAATGGATCTCTTGTCGACTCTTCTTGCCTGAGAAAGCGTTCTCGTCGACTTTTTTGGACTTTGTAAGAGATGACCTAATACCATTGTTGTTGTTGCTTCGTCGGTTGAAGTTCTCGGCCTACCGCTACGCGGGCGGTCATGAACATTTTCCTTTCCTTTAAACGGATTAATCACTCTTCCAACGGTTGCCTGATCAGTTGGAAGTCTCTCCGGGTGTTTTCTGTAGTCCATACATTAAAACCAAGCTCACCCTATCCTCTATTGTTAATTTCGCGGCCATCCCCGACCTAAAAGAAAAAAAAATATTATAGTTAACATTGAAAATTCCTATGGTGCGCGACTTTTGTGCCACCGTCTCTGTCTGTCTGTCTGTCTGTCTGTCTGTCTCTCTCTCTCTCTCTCTCTCTCTATATATATATATATATATATATATATATATATATATATATATATATACACCAGGGATGGGAACTGATAGATTTTTAAGTCCAGTTTTCGATTTCAGTTTAAGTTTGCAGAAATATCGATTTCAATTTCGATTAAAGTTTTTAATTTTTCTTCGATTTGAGTTTATTTTTCGATTCAAGTTTTATGTTTTTCGGTTCGATTCAATTTAAATTTCGATTCCAGTATTTTTTTCAGATTTCTTTAAGAATTTCTTTGTACTATTTATATTATTTTTTGGGGGGTACCCTATTGACAAATTCTCCGGACACCGACAAGCTTTTAGGCGAATTTGTCTACAACAATTTCTCTAAAGATACAATTCACCTACAACAATTTGTCTACAACAATTTATCTACAACAATTAGTCTACAGCTACAATTTATCTACAATAATTTGTCTACAGATACAATTTGTCCAGAGAAACTATTACTAATATTATTTAAAAAAACATACGAAAAACTGTTAAAAACTGTTAAAAACTGTTAAAACATACGAAAATATCACGACTTAACCTAACCAATCGTCATTTTTTTAAATAATATTAGTAATAGTTTCTCTAATTGTCCTTCCGATTATCTGAGAAACATAACGTGCAAACAAGGGTTTAGCAATTCAGAAGATCGAAGATATTATGCACCTTTATTTTACTGATTCACTACATGAAAATTTAAAACACAAGAAAACGTCGAAACAAACAGAAACGAAATGCCTATTAGATCTCAAATAATTTAATCAACGACAAAAATAGATATCGAAACAACAACTTTTACCCTGATATAAACTATAAAAAGAACATAGACAATAAATAGCCTATTTTCAACAACTTTTATCCATATGGAAATTAAGTTCATGACTCCAGAAGAGATTATTTCCAAAAGTAGATTTTCGGAAGGTATTACGAGACTCCTCCTAATGACTTAACAGCAACCGGAGGCAAGGATAGTCAGCTTATTCTCCGGACGGTCCCAAGCCCGGATAAAGGGGGAGGGTTGGTGTCAAGAAGGGCATCCGGCCGTAAAAACCCATGCCACAACCAAATGAGATGAGTCAAGAACCAAGATGGAGGCGACTCACCTTAAACAGCGACCCCATATAAAAATGGGATTAATTATGCTGAGGAAGAAGAAGAAGAAGAAGTAATAGTTTCTCTAGACAAATTGTATCTGTAGACAAATTATTGTAGATAAATTGTTGTAGACAAATTGTTGTAGATGAATTGTATCTTTAGACAAATTGTTGTACACAAATTCGCCGGACACCGACAAATTCAAATTTAATTTTATACTGTATTTGTATTTGCATTCGATTTCTGGTTTTCAAAGAGAGAATTTGCTTTAGTAAACTATCTTTACTTTTGTATGATTAAACATTTAAGCATCTCTCGCCAACTGAATCAGCACGAAACACTCATCTTTTTCTTTTTTTTTTATTCGCTTCATTTCTTTCACATAAAGTTTTATTTAACAAAAACTTTCAATTCGAAATGTTTTATTAATTCGTAAACTTTTTAAATTTTAAAGCACATGACATGTATAAAATATATAAATAGGTCTAATAGTATAATAAAGGGGAATAAAACAATTAAATGTATCTCTGTTTATTATAAACAAAATACAAATACCTCGTAAATGCGCGTGTTAAAATTAGAGCGAACAATTAAAATTTTGTCAATGTTTTCGGGTGACAAATTGTTTCTTTGAGGACTTAAAATCAATCTGAAAAGAGAAAAAAGCCGTTCCACACTAACGGAACTGAAAGCCGTTCACATCGAATTGAAGGATAAATGGATATTTTAAATCCATACAAATGTTAAGTCGCAAAATAAGGAAAATAATTCATGTTATTTATATTTTTTTGCAGTGGTCCTCAAAACTGAAACGCAAAACTGTTATTTTAAATCTATTCGAATTAAGATTTCAGTTTTTGATTGTTTTTCAATTTCAGTTCGAATTTCGATTTTAGTTTTCAGAATTTTTTTCAGCTCGAGTTTTTTTCGATTTCAGTTCATAAAATAATATCGGTTTTATCAGTTTATCGATTCCAGTTCGATTCAGTTTCCCACCCCTGATATATACATGAATTTGTCAATCTGCCAGTAATTTCGCGCAGAGGTCAGGCTGGTGGCTCCATCTCTTGACCTGTAAAATAAAGCTGTTCTAAAAAAATAATTGCCTCATTTTGCATTTGACGGATTTGGAACAATTTTGAATCGCTTTTATTTTGTAATGTCGATGTTGGTCCAAAATCAGTCCATTTTCCCACTGTTCGTTATTCTTATATATTTCATTTTGCGTGCTATTATCACGCTTGTCGAATGTTTTAGCATAATCCGTGTATGTTACATTATAATTTTCACTGTTTTCCAAGGCATCAATGATACTGTCATAATGCTCTTTTAGTTGTGACAGGCACGATCTTCCTGAAAGGAATCCGTGCTGGTTCTCACTGAATCTTTCCTGTATCTCCAAATGTTCATAAATTTTCTCTTTAACTATTCTTTCAAATATTTTAGTGAGATGAGATGTTAGTGACAGTGATCTATAGTTCTTTGCTTGAGACCTATCCCCTCTTTTAGATGTATATATAGGTACAATGTTCCCCTCTTCGGATGGCCGGTATTTCTCCTGTGTCAAGAGATCTTCTCCATACCCAATATAGGGATGTAGCTATTTCAGTAATACAGTTTTAATCATCAAGGCGTTCCATTTGTTCGGACCTGCAACTGAAAATGATTACTTTGTTCTTTAGCTCGCGTTATACAGTATATTCTTGGGATAAAATCAAAATAAGTTATATTCTCTCCTCGTAATTTCTCTTCAAAGGAGGTACTTTTACTAGCTACCCCTTTTACGCTTTTTAGGGTACTGAAAACTGATTCATAATGAGGTCTCAAAATTTAAGATATTTTTTTTAAATCGTTTGTTAGTTCAGTAATTTCTTTCCTCAAAGATTCGATAATGGCGCGAGTTCTTTTCCTATTTGCGGAGTTATAGAAGTATTTTGAGTTTTCCTTTATTACTTCTACATAATGCATCTTCTTCTTCCTATATATATATAAATACGCAGCTTAATTTATTTCGTGCTGTCCTCATTATGTTGTATTGTCTAGGGAAAATGTCCCTACAGCTTTCTACCGTCATATTGCGTGGCAAAAGAAGTTCAACAACAACCAGGGAATTTACACAATAATGCGAGTCTCTGATGAGTTCCAAATACCTTTTTCTTTTATTTTTTTGGTTATGAGCGCTTTCTTTTTCATTTCCAATTTTATCATTGATTCAAAAAGTTTGTTTTCTTAACTAAATTGTTGTTTTTATTCTATAATTTTCTTTAATGTTTGAAAAATTGGATCAAGTAAAGATAAGCACCTCCAACCTTTTTTAGTTAGCTTTATAAGGCTAACTAACGAAAATATCACGACCTAACCTAACCAATCGTCAAGGGCGTACAGTTGACCTAACGATTGGTTAGGTTAAGTCGTGATATTTTCGTTAGTTAGCCTTATAAAGCTAACTAAAAAAGGTTGGGGATGCTTATCTTTACTTGATCCGAAAAATTTAATTTGCTTTATATCCTACAATGGGATGTGTTAAAACTATTCATAATTCAATATCTCTGTCCTGGAGATTTAAAAAAAGGGAATCTACTCACCTGGTGGAAAATCAAAATAATTATCATTTAAAGACAAAGTATCGTCAGTGGATACCAGTGAGAGAGTATCCCTTAATCGTTATCAGCTGAAGTTTGTGCGCATTTGTTTTTTCTGAAGAGGAGTTCAAATACATATATACAAAAGTTGGTGAAATCATGTTTCCCAGTGGCTTATTCAATAGTAATTAGCTCAATTTATTGCAATTTTTGTTAGTTTGTATTACAAACGGCTTCCGGTTATTATCAGTTCTGGTGCATGAATCTCAGGGCAAAATGCACCACAAGTTTATTTCCTCCCAAAGGCAGCAGAAATTCACCTGTGCAACATCGGTATGTATATATATATATATATATATATATAATATATATATATATATATATATATATATATATATATACAAAGGGCACAAACAGCAAACAGACAAGCTGGTCCCTACGGGCTGTCTGTTTAGGGAGAAATGTTAAGAAATGAAAGAAAATTTAAAGACAAGCGAAAGTTTTAAAGCAAAGCAAAAAAAAAAAAAAAAAAGAGGAAATCCGAGTAAAAATGCTACACTACTTCTACGCTTATATTAGACTTAGGTTTAGTTCCCATCTGGAGATCTCCAGGTTGGGTCCCGTGCGATGCGTCTCCCCCGTCGGTGATCTCGTCACTGCGCCCCGTCTCTGGCCAGATCTGTTCTCTGGGCCGGGGTAAAACTCGGATTCTCTCTTTCTTACCGTCTTGAGCCACGTCGTCTTGGGCGTCCCGAGGCCTCGATCCCACTATTCTTCCGTACATCAGCCTTCTCGAAGTCAGTCCTCCCCATCTCTCCACATGGCCGTACCATCCTCCCGCGCATCCACCACCCTGTCCACTATGGTGATTTAACGCGAATTTGACTGCATCGTAGGGTTCCAATGGTGAAATAGGGCAGCCGGGTCGCCACTCCTCTACCCGTACTCTATAATAAAATTACTTCATCTTAGGATTGTACGTATTATCGTAAGTTTCCTTTCAAGGTCCTATTATCATACAAAATGATATGCCTTATTTCAGAGAACGCATTTTTCCAGACTACTGAAAACTGGTTCTATTCTACGATTAATTATTAATTGAGCTAAAATATACTTTATCTGCACAATTCACAATTATTTGTGTCATGAAATGAAAAAACGTTCATGTATTTGTATCTCTAAAAGTTTACTCTTCTTTCAAGTACTTGACATGACGAATGTCATTTGTAAATTACGCTTATATATATATATATATATATATATATATATATATATATATATTTTTTTTTTTTTTTAAGTTCGGGAAGAACCGATTCGCCTCTATTTAAAAGGGATACTCAGCGGAAAAACAAAGAAAAAGTGAGAGGAAAGACAGAGGAAAAAGAAAGGGTGGAATGGGGACAGTCGAAGTGGGAAAGACCAAGGATGAAGAAAGACTGCAGGGTCGAGCCCCATCATCTTGGGTGCTAGGGCGGGGAGGGCGCACGTGAAACCTCCAGGAACAAGCACGTACAAACGAGCACAAAGAGCACTCAAAAGCACTCGAGCTTAGAACCCCCGTGCGGGATATATAATATATATATTATATATATATATATATATATATATGCATTATGCACACAGGTAATATCTTTTTTTCTACCGGACTAGCACTTCGCGGACGTCTTTTGAATGCTATAATTTTTTTCAGGAGAAACTACACCAGGCGCATTTTACACCAAAAAGAATAGAGTACATCGTCGCGAATAATTTGGTGTAAAATCGAGCAAAATAGGCGAAAGCTTATTCGTCGAGAGTTCTAAGGTAATTTTGTACATCAAGTCTGACCTTTTTGTGTGAAATCGAGGAAAAGCAAGTCAGTCTATAAATTTACAAAAATACTAGAGCCGTAAAAATTTTGAGCTTCACATCCAAAGCCAGTGAGACTATATTTGTGAAGCTGCACTCAAAAGTAAGTGGTTTGTGAGCTTAAGTAAATGTTAAGTTATCACTGACTTAATTCTGTTCAAAAGGTAGGATGAGCGCTAAATTTAAAATTTGTGTTATCCAGTACTTGCTTGGGGTGGGCTGATTGTATTAAAATTTAATAGTCAAATCATTTTTTTTTATTTTTCGTCGTATACCCCAGTAAGTGGAGGCTCTGCGGTCCCCAGTTACTAGGGGTTCAACTATTTGTTCAATAAAACTATAGAAAAAGAACGCAGCCATGAAAAATCTTGAGCTCACATTGTGTCAAGATTTGTGAAGCTTAAGATTTTCATGACTGCGTTCGTTCTATAGTTTATTGAACAAATAATGAACCCCGAGTAATTGGGGGGAGGGGTTAGCCTGCGGTCCACCATTACTGGGGGTTCAATATTTGGTCAATAAAACTATAGTCATGAAAATCTTAAGTTCACAATCTTGACACAATGTGAAGCTCAAGACTTTTATGGCTGCGTTTCTTTCTATAGGTCTATTGACTAATGAACCCCCAGTAATTGGGGGTTCAATTAACCAACCAACAACCAATTAATTAAACCAACCAATTAATTAAGCTCTTTTTTCTAGCTGTATGCCCAGCACTTGCTTGGGGTGGGTGCTGATTGTATAAAATTTGAAGCTTAAGATTTTCATGGTTGCGTTCTTTTCCATAGTTTTATTGGCCAAATAATTGAACCCAGTAATTGGTGCAGTAATTGGGACGCAGTCATGAAAATCTTAAGCTTCACAAATCTTGACACAATGTGAACTCAAGATTTTTATAGCTGCGTTCTTTTATATAGTTTTATTAACGAAATAATTGAACCTACAGTAACTGGGGGCTCTGAGCCCCCAATTACTGGATCCCTCCCCCAATTACTGGCACCACAGCTCAGTAGGCCTCGTTTAGCTAATTCAGCTCTTTTAGAGACCCAAGTTCACGGACAGACAGAATCACACACAACTTGCTTTTATTAGTATATTATATATATATAATTAAACAGGCAGCATACATATTAAAATATACATACTGAAACCTCTGCGAAAGAGTAGGCCTATATATAAAAACTCTCTCGGGCCGAATGGCACGGCCCGCACTGTTGCCAATTTAGCGCATTTCGCGCTAGTTGTAGTGCGTCACCTTTCGATCTGACGCTGAAAATTAGGACCTAATTTTTAGCACCAGAGTGAAAGGTGACGCGCTAGATCTAGCGCGAAATGCGCTAAATTGGCAACAGTGCCCAGGAATGGGTACGTGGCGGCTCGCCAGTTGCAAAACTCAAAACTTCAGTGTTATTAGTCGGAACCTCACCAAGGTAATGTAAATTTATTTCTAATGTATTTAATCTTAAAACTTAAGTTGCTGTTAGTATGTTGTTCTGATCAACGTAAAGTTGATATGTACGTAATTACACTCCATTAATGAAAATAAACCGAAATAATATTTAATTGACATTTCCTCCAATAGATGGCGCCACCCACTTCGCTTAAATTATTTTCAAGGAATCAGTTTTCTGAAAAGTATTTCATCAAGCATCGACGTTTGATGAAAACATTGTTATCACCTGAGGGCACTTGTTCGATGAAAGAATTTCTCCCATCTTGATGAAAATTCTAGTCTCAGTGTACATGTTAAAGGTTGCCGCTAAATATTTTTTGTTCTTTAATTAACTTTGAATTTCTAACGCCAATTGTTTTTTGCGTGTTAATCGTGTTCTATTCTTTTTAAGGTTTATTATTATGCACAGAAGAAGATGTGTCCTTTTTGCAGGACGCATTTTTCAGACTGGTATATAATGGTGTTCATAAAACATTTCATTTTAGGCCTACAGTTTGTTGCAGAAACTTCGTATTATACATTTCTCAAGTGCGTATCGAATAGCATCATATAAGGTCACACCTTTTCTCCTGCTGAAAATAGCAGTGTGAGGATACGATAAGAAACGCTTGCTGCGTTCATGACCATTTATTACCAAGTCCTGAAACCGTAGTTAGCCTCATAAAACACCCCCACGATATTGTAAAGAACCTAAAAGACGACCATCAAAACCAACCAAGACCATCACCAAAGAACTGTAAGGCAACCATGAAACCAGAGAAAGGCAAAGATAAATAACGGAATCACTCGAGTCTCGTGTCATGAAGATTTAACAGTTGAAGTGTCAAATCAGTTTTCCATCAATCACACTGTGGAAAGCACCTCTCGGTCATAGGCCAACCATAGAACTCTTCGCCCATTTCAAAAAACAGTTTTCCTCCAATCGTTCTTGGAGCTCATGTTCGCGTATCGGCTTATATTCAATCCCAGTATAAAGTACCGTTATAAAAATTTCTTCGCTCATTTATAAACAATCCGATTTTTTTTTTCCTCTGTGCATAAAGCTCATATTATTTAACAGTTATCGACTTTCACTTTAACCTATAAATTGGTGCCTATATCTTGGGCATTATGTATATATAATGTGTGTGTGTGTGTGTGTGTGTGTGTGTGTGGTGCAAAAAAATATATTTTGGCTAGCTATTTTTCTTGCGTGTGGGATGGAAATTTCAAGAGGGAGGGTGCCTTACGCGAAAGGTTTCATGACTACCCCACCTCCTTCAAATCAGTTTCCTACCGTAGATATGTAGATGACATTTTTTGTTACTCAAGCAGCCTTCCCATCTTGACCAATTTCTAAGTTATTTAAACTCCAAACAGTCCAGCATTAAATTTATTAAAGAAGTAGAGCATAGCAGGATTCCCATTTATTATTCTTGGACGTCAATATTTACAGAGCCAATTATTTTTCTGCACCTTCTTTAGTTGGTAAGAAAACTTTCACCGGTCTAGGTTCACATTTTTTAAGTGACGTAGCTTTTGACTTTAATGTTAGCTCCATTAAAACTCTTATTAACCGTGCTTCAAGGTTTAAGCTGATTATTTTTCTTTTTATTCTGAGATGAATTTTTAAACTGATTATATTTAACCCTAATTCTAACCCAAAGGACCTGATTATGAAACATATTCGAAACTATCTGAATTGTCATTTTAAACCGCAATTCCTCGTCCCCACCTTTTATGACTATATCAGCCTAACGATCGAAAAAGACCTAAAACGCTTTCTCGCTCAGTTTTATTCACAAATTGACTTTAAATTTACATTTACCAATAATTTTAGTACCAGGCCCCTTTTCTAAACTTAAGGAAAGGTTGCCCAGTGCTCTCGTCTCCAACCTAATTTACATTTTTAGTTGTGGCTGTAAAGCCACATATTTTGGCAGCTCTGATGCGCCAACTTCAGGCACGGGTCAATGAGCATAGTGGCATTAGTAGTTGCACTTATTGAGCATTACGTAGACGCAGCTAAATTCTCAATCCGTGAATATTGCGAAAGCAATAACTCTCCATTAAATAACAATTTCTCAGTTTTAGCCATTGCGCATAACGAAACACATTTAAGAGTTAGAGTGTGTGTGTATATATATATATATATATATATATATATATATATATATATATACGTAAAGAACGACGCTTGTATAGGAGATATTCCGCGCAAGATGTGAGAGAGAGAACGAAACAAATGAAAAAATGAGGTAACCACCCGTGAATCGAACCCGGGATCTTCTGATTGCCGGTCAGATATGATAACCATTACACCATGGGCCTCACTCATTCAAATGCCGTAATTCTTCTACATACGCGCAGAAACCAATGCCCCAAGGGGGCACCTCCCGCATGCCGTAACATTATATACATTTTAACTGCAAACACGCAGTATAATTAACGTAAAGAACGACGCTTGTATAGGAGATATTCCGCGCAAGATGTGAGAGAGAGAACGAAACAAATGAAAAAAGAGTGAGGCCCATGGTGTAATGGCTATCATATCTGACCGGCAATCGGAAGATCCCGGGTGGTTACCTCATTTTTTCATTTGTTTCGTTCTCTCTCTCACATCTTGCGCGGAATATCTCCTATACAAGCGTCGTTCTTTACGTTAATTATACTGCGTGTTTGCAGTTAAAAATGTATATATATATGAAAATGGATATAAATTCATCCGTCTCAGAAGAGAACAAATATTAAACTTGGTAAATTAAATTTGAAAAGTATTTGGGTTGCATATTCCAAAAATATTCTTTTTACTTCCATTCCAGAAGTATTAATAAACTCAAAGTTTAGAATTCCCAAAGCAAAGGACTTTGGTTTCAGTATTTAAAGTATTTTCGCGAAGATGATAACGAATTTTAATATTTCAAGAGAATTTGGAGGAAATTCATTTGGTTTCAATTACAGTATATTTCGATGCTTTGCACTTTTTTCATTTCGACATTTCTCATGAATGAGCTCGAAAACTGACGGAATATTCAATGGTGTTTTATGGTGAGGGAATATACTTATAATGTTGGTTATTTTTTTTCATATTCATTTAAGAACGTTCAAAAGTTTAGGAATATAATCCTGGGGGGTGGGGGTGGGGGGGTGTCGGTTTTCAAGAAGATTGTTACAAGTTACAAATGAAATTCCTTGCACGAATATGGAACATTATGTATACTGAATATGAACACTTTTCGGTAGTCACCACCTGTCATTATCAATGGATCTAAAATATAAACCATGAACGTTTAGTTTACGTACCTTTACAATAAACGCATAGTCACACGTAATCACTTATAAATCCTACAGTAAATAAAGAGTAGTCTCGGAAAAAAGTTCGCCGAGAAACCTAAGATTTCTAAAGAACGTAAAAATTACTAATTGATAATATGATGTTTGTTTTTGGGTATTTTACGCTTTTCGGGGGAGAATAATAAAATTTAAAAAACAATCCCAGTCATTACTAGTTAGTAATTTTTATCTTTTCAAAAATTTTACGTTTCTAGGCGAACTTTTTACTGAAATTTACGTATGTACCGTTAATATTAAACCTGAAATAAAATATGTCTTATCGATACCTAAATTGTGCAGATAATTTTGGAAAAACTTTGTAAAACTTCACGTAATTTGTATTCTTTTCTTGATATTTTTTTTTCTTTGTTATAAATCATTTAGAATTGCACTTACACTAATTACAATATATTTACACTATTAAAACATACCTTTTATAATTAAAGTTCTTAGATATGTATAATTGCCAGTCGTATCCTATGCTAATTCATTTCTATGTTCACGAAGATTCTAATCTGATATGCCGTTGAAGCATGGAAGCCTTTTAAGCACATTTAAAGGGATTCATTTATTATTCATAAGAGAAGTGAAAATGACAAGTAATAGCAATAATAATAATAAAAATAATAATAATATAATAATAAATAATAATAATAATAATCTATACTATAATAAAGAGCTGTCCGTCCGTCTGTCTGTCTGTCTGTCCGTCCGTCACACTTTCAGAAATTGTGAAAAAATTGTGAGAAAAAAAATCAGAAATTGTAAAAAAAATTCAGAATTGTATTACGGGCAGCATGTGAAGCTCAAGATTTTCATGACTGTGTTCTTTTCTGTAGTTTAGCAATGGGGGAAGGGTGGGGGTGAGGGTATCGGGGATGGGTGTGGTAATGGGGAGGGGTAGGGGTAATGGGGGAGGGGTTAGCCCCCAAGTTGTATGAATGGGGGTGAGGAGGTTTGGGAGATACCAGATTCAGAAATGTTGACACATGTTGAAGCTCAAAATTTTCACGGCTGGTTCTTTTTTTGTAGTTTAGCCTGTCTAACCGTCAGCGAAGTGACGGGACTGTACTAGTTAATAATAAAACAAAAGGTAAAATTTTCAAAAGCAGCTTATGATAATAAAAAACCCACTCTAATAGACAGTTTATTTCCACAGCAGTTTCGATGCCCACTGGCATCCTCTTCTGTATCCACCCGAAGAGGATGTCAGTGGGCATCGAAACTGTTGTGGAAGTAAACTCTGTCTATTAGAGTGGGTTTTTATTATCATAATTTGACCTTCACGTAGAAAAGTGAAGTTTTTTTGCATTCAAAGCAGCTTTTCCTTATTTTACCCAATTTTTAAATAAAATGCTCAGCTGTATATTTAGTAGAAAATAAATGATGCTTAATAAATAAAAGTAATTTAGGGTAAATTATGAAATTAAGAGTGTTTAATGAAATTAGCAATTTTAATAGTTCATTTATCAAGAGGGACTTAATTACTATGGAAAAATGGCAGTTTGAACGTATACATCAGTAGGAGCTAATGAAGTACTTCTTTTAGTGATTTGCAAAAATACTATACTTTTACTTTCTGATTTTATGGAAATTGCATTCCATAGATCTGCTCCTTTGAAAGAGTGCATTTCCTGCAGTTTCCATATTATAGTTTGGATTGCGTATAAAACCTCCGGGGGAGTCTAGCGTTACAGTTATGATGGATTTCAATTGGGAGTGATTGCTCTTTGAATGGGTGATGTATGCTGATTTTTATCGATAACTGTGACACATTGACAGCACATCGAATCTGTACAAGTCATTTAGTTTTAAAATATTTAGCTCTTGAACATCGGGAATGTGACTTTATCTGTTATCATTATTGGAGAGAGAGTTTTAGACATTTTTTGTGAATGACTTCCAAAGATGTTTTTATATACTTCTTTCAGGTACTCTATGTTATAATGCAAATAATAAATGTGGGTGGATGAAGTAATAATACAGAAGTAAAGAGTGCGTTTTGAGGAAGAGGGTTTTTTTGTTTTTTTAAATAATATGAATAGAAATCTTGATATTTTGGATTTGATATGTTGTACATGACCTTCAAAATTAGTCGTTTCGTCTAAATTAATACCAAGCACTTTAACTTCATTCACCCTTGAAAGAGTACTACAGTACTCCCAATTTTTACTTGATAGTTTGTATTTGTATGGTTTTGTAATAATATAAAATGGTTGTCTGGTTCAGTAAAAGTTTATTAGCAAACATTCATTTACACAGATGCTCTAATTGCCTATTCGTTTCATTAATCAGAAGGTCTACATTATGATGGGAAGAAGTAATTGTGGCATCATCTGTATGTTGTACGCAATTTAATGTGGTTGAGAGATGAACATCGTTCATATGAATTAGAAATAGTAATGGCCCAAGAATAGATCTTTGTGGAACCCCACTAGTTAGTATCGCTTTGTCGGATAAATTATCTTTAATTTAATGTATTAATGACGATTTGTCAGATACAGTTTGAACAAGTCGAAGATATTCCTCTTATCTGTATATGTGAAGTTTATTTAGTAAGACTTTATGCGAAAATGTATGAAATACTTTTGACAAGTCGAGGAAGACCAACACAGCGTGGATTTTGCTGTTTAGGTTCTAATACATATTTTCTAATAGCATGTTTATGGCATCTACCGTTTGTATGCCCACCTCTAACCCAAATTGTGTTTTAGTTAAATATCGTATTTGTTTAAGAATTAAGTAAGTTTATTGTATACAATTTTTTCAAGTACTTTACTCAAGTTGGCAATATGGACATGGGAGCGATAAGTGGATGAAGTGTTTAGGTTACCTGAATTAAATACAGGTGTCGCGCATACGTTGTGCGAGTCTCTGCCCGCTTGCGACTTTTTAGGGTTAATGCACTTTGGACAATCCAACGAAAGTGGTCCTCGTTGGGTAAGCTCGGCTTAGCCAGGAGCATCCGAGTATCATATAAATAGTTTCTACCAAGTTTGTTTTTTTTCCGAAGGGATGAATAGAAACACTTCACTTAAAAATTGGAGTTTTAGTTCACTCATATAAGTTTTAATTCACAAATAATATATACAGGACGAGGCACTGATAATCAGAAGTTTACAGGGGGAGAGGTTTTACCTCTTACAACAACAGCTCAAGCAGGAATTTACAGGGGTAGAGGTTCGACCCCATTTCACAATAGTTAAGGTGGGGATTGAAAGCGAGGAGGCTTGTCCTCCTCGAGTAAGAGTTACGGCAGGAATTTAAATGAGGAGGCTTGGCCCCTTGGTCTAAGCCTCAGGCAGGAATTTAAAGTGGGGGGGGCTCGGCCTCCTCGGTGAAGGTTCAGGCAGGAATTTAAGTGAGGGGGGCTCGGCCTCCTCGGGTAAGGTTCAGGCAGGAATTTAGTCAGGGAGGTGCAACCTCGGTAACAACGGGCCAGCAGGAATTTAAAAGGGGCGAGGTGCAACCTCTGGTATCAAGAGCTCAGGCAGGAATGATTTAATTTACAATACAAGAAATAAATAAGCCTCAATTTTGGGGGAATGCAGTCGAAGGTTAAGCTCCCACTTTAGCTGGAGAGCTAAAGAATTCTGACGTTAAGCATAATTTAAGCAAAAAGTTAACAAAAAAATACTAATTTTTGTAAGGTATACACTTTTGGGTGGCGACATAATGTCGGGGGCCGACATGTACCGAGTACATTAAGTACATAAATTACATTAATTACCGTTAATTACAATTTTAGCAATTTGTTAATTGACATATCTAATACTGAAGTAATCTGAATAGGTAACACAATTTAAATAATGAAGGAGAGTTCTCCGTTGTTTTATAATTTAAAGGGGATTAACAACAATGTTATATATTTATAGTTAACAGTGATTACGCCAAATTATGTCAATATTATTAGAAGAATGGTTGGTTATTATAGTTTGAAAGTCTAATTAGCCAGCGATGAGGAAAGCGGAGAAAAGATACGGTGTACTTTTCATTTGAAAGTACACGGACATTAATGATAACGTAAGACATAAGTAACGGAATTTGAATGACAATTAGGTAGAAGTAGTAAGTACAGGTAATGAGAACGTGGATAACTATGTGCCTAGTAGATAATAACCAGTAGCCTGGCAGGGAACAATATGGTATATTATAATAATATAACATCACATCTTAACGTTATAAATTGGTAGCAGAGGCAAGAGAGAAGAGTTCGAATTCAGAGGCTCGCTTTTGACGACGTAATCGGAATTCGAGCCTTCGTCTCAGCAATAATAGACAACTTGCGAGAGGTGAAATAATAAAAAGAAAATAAAACAAAAAGAATACATGTACGTATCATGATCGTCAATAGACATGTACGACTGCACACGGTAGTGTACACATATCATTCGTCACACAATAGGTTGTGTGCGTAATATAGACACGAGTAAACATAGACTGATAAGTTGATAGAGAATAACTAGACAATGGGTAATAGGTAATAAAATAGGTAATAGGTGATAAAATTAATAAAGGACAACGGTCAAGAAGGAACATGGATGTATGAATGAGTATGGTTGCATAACACCGACAGGACACAACATATAAATAATGACTTATAGATAGTAAGCTTTTATTAGTATTAAAGAATGTACCATACATTGAATACTAAGGATAGCCTCATACTAAGCACGTGATCGAAACGTGAAGGAAACTAAGTTACTTTATGACGTCAGAGTGACTTACTCTGTACGTACAGCATAAGTCATTATTTGGGAGAAATCAAAGGAGACGAATTAGAGAGGCACAGCTAAGGGGGGGACATTCGCTGTTTACAGCGAACTTCTAATGGCACAAACATGGATACTGTTCAACCATAGAAATGGTAAATCGCATGGTTGTGACACTGCTCTCCCTGAAAAAGGATGTAATGGTGGGGTGGAAGTTTATTTACAATATATTAAAAAAAATGAAACGCGACAATTTCGGGTTGGATTAATCAAGGCAATTTAGTGGGAAGAATGATAATTATATTAATAAAATAAAAAAAAAAATCAAGGGAAAATTTTAAAATTACAGCAAATAAATTAACAAGGTTGAGGTCTGATTACTAGAATTGTAGTGGAAACTCAAGATCAAGATAAAGTCCGAAGTTGTCACCTTAAAAAAAATTATAAGTATGATTAATTGTGGCAATCATACTACATAAACAATCTTATAAACTAATGAACCATCTAAGTTATTTCTGGCATTTCGACATAATTATTTCAGTTAAAGTTCCAATTACAGGATTGAATCTAATTTAAGTAAAATTTTTAGTTTGTCCAACGTTATAGTAACAAGATTTACGGAACCGTGATAAATTCGGAAAGACTTCCAAGGTTAAGATAATTTTAGGGAAAAAGATACATACATAGTAAATAATGGTTAAAAGGAAAATTCAAAATTTAAGGTTCAGGAATTTTCAATTCATCTGGTGACTACTTGAAATGGAGTTTAATCCATCAGTAATGACAGAGATAAGAGTTTCCGAAGATATCATGATTATACAGTAAAAAAATAATCGTATTCACTATGGTAGATAAAAATTGAATTAAATTTTATTGGTGGACGAAGTCTTCAGCAGTGGGAGCACGGTTGCAGAATGTAAACTTATTTCAAGTCCGAATAAGTTGGTAAAAGATTAAAATTGATTTAAAGAAAAGTAAAATTAATTTATTGAAAACATGAAAATTTATCTAGTTACCGTTTTAGATACTTAGATATTGTTATCCATTAAGAATATCCAGGGAAAGGAAGATAGAATTACGTAATAGATGATGTATAGACCTTGGGTCACGTGTGTATTTGGCATTAGTGCAGAGTGTAAGTGTAGGTGTTTACCCAAAAATGGGGAAAAGGAATTTATAGTTGAAGTTATACGTGATTGCGTATACGTAGGAAAAAATATGGGTAATACGCGTGTCTAGCTGAGTGGGTATGTACAGTAGTGTGTAGAATATGAAAGTAATTGGTTCATCCCGGGAAGAACTGAATCCTTAGTGGTCAATGGTAAATCATGAAATTTTGAAGAACGGATTAGCTTAGAGGTTGGTTAAAATTAACTTAATAAAACAACAGGCAAGATTATATATTGTAAGCAGCAATTAAGTTTAAATAAATTCAAATAATCCAGAGTAAACATCAATCAGTTAACTGCAATTAAATATACTTTATCGTGATAGCCAATGATTTTAGAATAAGATTTATATGATAAAAATAAGATATGCGTAGTGAATTTCCTTTCCACTAAGTACGCCAATGATTTCAAGAGTGTTTCAGAGTGTGGGTAAGCGTAATTGGGTGAAAGTGTAATCAGTAGGAAAGTGAATTCAAATAGGTGTCGAAAGTAATAAAATTCAATCGGGATTATAGATTTTACGTAATTAACTCAGTTGCACGTATGAAGGTAATTAAAATGAATACGCACTTAAAAAGACTTTAAATTAGTTAAAGTACATTGAGCGGTATTGGGAACTGAATTTAGGCACAGAATTCAATTCGACTAGTAACCTTCATAGCGTTATATTAGCAGTATCTCACCATTAATATTGACCAGAATATCGTACAGCAATTGAATTTTATTTGACGAGTTGATGGGGCATAGATAATAACAGGTTTTAGTGGAATTCATGGTAGGGTACAGTTATGTAATTAGTATAAGAATGGTGTAACAGAATTATTAGAAGGGGAAAAGGAATGGCATCCTGGTATAGTGTGTCAAAATTGGCTATAATTTTGGTTGATACCTTAACAACCGATATAAGAACATCTTAATGACAATTACTCAAGACTAATTTGAATAAAAAAAAAATCAAAAATAAAAAGTTGAAAATAGAACTCAATTATGAGCTATTCTGAACTGAACACTTGTAGGTTATAAGTTCCGTATAATTAAGATTAATTTAAAAATTAAAACAAAAACAACTTAACCTAAATTGAGGGTATGTTCGGTCATACGGGTGAATTTCACGAACATACGAAGCCAGACAAATCAGCTGCATGGTTAGGTTGTCTTGCGATCGGGCATGTGGGTCATTCGGTTAAAGGTTTTCGCAACATGCCAGGAAGCAATGGACTGACCATACGAGCCTTGCTCACTCAAAAGGAGGTGGTGTATCGGGATTAAGAAGAATGACTTTCACTGGTTTCAGAAAGGATCCAGGAACAGCCAAAGAGAAAGATTTGCAAAGTAGAAGGCAAGAAGGGCGAAAACATGAATTCGCGGAAGAAAAATGAAAATGATCGATGGAACGATCATATTATGGTAGTGAGGAATATTCCGCGCTTGCCCTTCCGCGCGTACAACTTCCGACGGAGGAGTAGGTTCGGGTTCGCTCCCGGCACCTATGGGCTTAGCCTCGGAATTAGGTGTAAATTCCTCTACCTTTGAAAACAGAATCAAGTCATCTTCCTTAAATAGGGATTTAAGCGAAATGACCAAATCGGAACTTAAGGGAAATGAGTTTTCAAATTTATTTGGAATAGCCAGAACACTGGGAACTTCAAGTTCCGGCCTAACTGTCACTGAAGGAGGTGACTCGCTCTCGATGGAGTCACAGGGGTTTACTGTGAAGACATTCGAGTCTTCGTACTCAAAATTACAAAAGTATGTTGGTTTTCTAGTTCTTCGTTCGTCGGAACTAGAACGGAACAATTGACAATTGATGAAGAATCTTCCCCATCTGGTAGCAGTTCCTTTTTATTTTGAACTGGTTCCAGGGAGTCCGTCGGGCTCTCTGAAACGAGTCTTTCACCCTCAGCTGAAAAGACCGAAGAATAGGGGTGACAAACATACTCGAAAAGTGAGTTCTTTCCTCGAATTAGGCCTGCTTCTCTATCGGCCCAATAAAAATCGTGCGTAATAAGGAAATTCATCCCCAGGAGTAAGTCTCCATCCCAATTCAGTTCAGATACGACCACAAATGGGGTCAGATAAGGGACTGAATCAAACTCAATAGGAAGGATGATTTCTCCGGTACTGTATTCTTCCCAGTCATCATCAATGCAGGACAAACGAGAATGCAAATCGAATTTTTCCGTAGCCACCTTGAGTAACTTCTCGCATACATCGTGGTTAATGTAATTCGCCTGACAGCCAGTTTCAACAAGAGCCAAAACTGCTTGGTTGTTAACAGAAGTTTTCATGAAAATTTGTGGCTCTCTTCCATAGCTCCATTTCAAAGTCCAAGAAGGCGTCTCCGAAACATGTGAACATGCTTCGTCTGCATCAGCGATGGTTTCGCACGAGGTTGGGGTATTGGGAGGAAAACCAAAATTTGGAATATCGCAATCAGGGGAATCGGGTGACCAACTGGAGACATGATGTCGGCAATTGACAATACGTCTCTACGTGAGCACTTTGCTCTTTAGGAAAAGATTGCTTGCTACACTGCTCCGAACACGAATTAACGGAGTTAAAACAAAACGGAGGGACGGCATGGTCCTCACTATAGTAATTTAAAAAGAAGTCACTGGGACATGATCGATTCGTTACGAAACTGTTACTGTCATCATAAACATCACAATGATTATGAAATTCATAAAAACTGACTCGCCTACAGGACCTTGTGGGGCATTCTCCCCAGCTGCTACTACAGCAGAAAAAGCATCATCTGAAGCAAGATGACGGTCATCATGACCAAAAAAATCAAAAACAGGGTCATCTTTCAGACCACTTAAACGAGGCGGCATTGCCGATTGGCCGTTGGCCGAAGTAAACTCAAAACAATTCGGGTCCTGTGGAGAAAAGTTATCAAAACATGGTCATCCTGACCATCTAACGCGTCCTCTTTGGGACATGCATGGATATCCGATCCATCTAAACCAAAAACAACATCAGTAACAGAATTCGCGTCCTTTTTGGGACATGCATGGATATCTGATCCATCTAAATCAAAAACGAGGTCTTCTCGACCAAAGTTCACTGAATGAACTATGTCAGTTGAATCAATGTCCGAATGACTAAAATTACTGACAATTTGAGGAGCAGTGTCTAAATCATCGTACAAGTCATGGCCATCGGGACCAACATGGTTGTCCTGACCATGGTGAGAAGATAAATTCTGATTTTCAACATCGGTTGCACAGCAATCATCCAAGTTGTCTGAATTCACATTTAATAAAGAATTGGTCACATCCCCATTTACATTACAACAATTATTAACGTAAGTATTACACTTACTTTCAACGGAAGTTTCATCATAAAGACTTCCAACAGAAGTACCTTTATAATTATATAATCAACAATTTCATTGTTGTCTTTACTGTTTTCAACATTAGCATCACAAACACTGTCACAAGATGCTTCACAAAAATCATCATTAGGAGGCTGTGAGTTCTAGCCTCGAAGGAAATTCATTTGATGAACAAGCTGGAACCAACGGTTCAGAGACAACTGAGTCAGAGAAGAAAGTTGGGTCAGGATTACCCAAATCTTCCAAGGGTGACGTTTCATCGTCACTATCCAGGTTCTGCTCGGGTGCCTCGCACCAGAGAAGGAAATAACGTCTTTTATCCCATTTATCGACGAAGCATCCATCCGAAAAGTCGAAATGGAATCCGTAGGGTCGTAGGGATTCTGGGCCAATAATTAAATCACAATCGGGACAATATTCTGACGGCACTAACGAGACACCTATACTAAAAAAACAATAATCAATCCACAAGTCAAGTTTGGTTTCCGCAAGGACGGGAATAAGGTTACCCTCGGAATCCCGAACGTATGAAACGGATGGCGGTTCCTTAAAGAGAGGACACAGCAATTTATCCGCTAAAGACGCAGGAACAATACTGGACGAACATTTCGGATCAAAACGACCTAAAAGGGTCTCCTCTGGGCAACGGAGTTTGAAACCGATTTCGAGAAAAAAATATCACTTTCTGGGGATTCCGAATGTACAGAACTCAAAGAGGAAGTGGATTGGGAAGGTGAGTCAGAATAAGGTACACTCAACGCCTTTCTACCCAGACCAGAAGGGTCAACGGAATCACTCCGATTCTCTACCGAAACATTATCGGGAGATGCGTTTTCGCGCATCTCTGAAGGATAATGACATGATCCATGAATAAAGGAATGAAGGGAAGTCAACTGGCGTGTCTGTTGTTTAAACCTTTAACGTCAACGTCCCATTTGACGGATCCCTGCCTGTCACAGTACTTCGTGATTTCCTGCAGACCTTATATATATCCTGCCAAAAACGTTTAAATTCTACCCAAGACCATTGATATATTTGCCCATTGGACCCATCGATAAGAAAGGTACGGACGCGCGCGGCGTCACCAAATTTGGGTCACAAGTGTCAAACGCAAAACCGATTTTATCTGCGTCTGTAGTCAGACAACCTCTAAACGAATCGTCAATTTTACCGAACCAATCCTTAAAGGAGGGTTCTACAAATCTATTATTAACGCGACCGCGAAAGTGAGGGACATCAACTGTACGTTTCAGTACGGAAAAGGGAGTTATAAGATTAACAGTAGTGCATGTCAGGGGGGGTAATGGTTTGGACATCGTTAATCATAACACGTGTCGTTGACACGGAAGTGTGTGTGTAAAACAAAAATAACCATGTAAGAGACAAGCAATAAAAAAAAATAAATGGAACAAAGTCTAAGTATTTTGTATAGTTACGAAATAACGTAGAACAAAATGGGCGACTCTGCGTTTACTCCGATGCCGTAATCGACGAGTAATTTTCGAATCTCCCAACGCTGAAGTCTCGTTGGCAAGGGTCGAAATTCCAAAATCACACACTAGAAAAAAGGGTTACATTATAATAACAATAACATGAATTTTCACTAAAATTAATGAAAAAGGTTTAAATTGAAAAGAATAAAAAAAAAAACCTAACCGGGTTCAACTAAATAAAAATGTGAGTTATGGGTATAAATATCAGAATTATGACTGATCGCATTTACGTCCCACAACAAAATCTAAAATGATATTATTTAATATCCTCAATAAAAAACAAAATGCAGATAATTTTATAAAAAGAATTTAAAAATTCAGATTTATAGTTTGTTGGGAAAATAAATACGTGAATACTGAATCAATGACAACGTCTGATTAGTACTGTATTTCGTATTACTATCGAACAGTTAATTAAAAATCAATTAGTTAAAAAAAATGATTAAGTGTTTATAAAGTCACTTCACTGTTTCACACTAAAAAGGGAAAATAAAAGTGAATTAATATTACTAAAATTAAAGAAAATGATAATTAAGAAAATGATTTAAAAGTAATAATTAATAATTAAAACTCATCACATAAACGGAGAGGGGTTCAATCAGGCTGGTGCCTCCGAGCCTCCACGAAACTTTGAAGCAGCCTCACTCAGCTCTGAGGTGTGCCGCTCGTGACGTCATCTGATCGCCACGACGGAGCACACGAACGTTGAAGGAAGATTAGACAGAAGAGAAGACGGTCGAACGGTTGATTGGAGAAAAATACGAACAATAATTCAAAAGTTGATTGAAGAGAAGTTCAAGGGAAATTTTGTAGTAATATTTGGGGTTGATTGAAGAGAGAATTTCAAGGAAGGAATTTCCAAGTAACAAAAGTTGATTGAAGGTCAACGATGAGTTGAATTAAATTGAGGTTGCAGATGGTGGGGTTGGAGTCCAAGTTGAAGAGGTTGCGGTCGACGTCTAATGAGTGAATCCATGAAGTGTTTCAAAAATTGTTCAAAGTAGGGACATCCATTGATGGACGACGGTTTTTTCGGTGGGGGACTGAAACAGTCTCGGTGTTGGAGAACTAAAGCGGTCTCGGTGTTGGAGAACTAAAGCGGTCTCGGTGTTGGGGAACTAAACGGTCTCGGTGTTGGGGAACTAAAGCGGTCTCGGTGTTGGGAACTGAAGCGGTCTCGGTGGGACCTCCAGTGTCGCGCATACGTTGTGCGAGTCTCTGCCCGCTTGCGACTTTTTAGGGTTAATGCACTTTGGACAATCCAACGAAGTGGTCCTCGTTGGGTAAGCTCGGCCTTAGCCAGGAGCATCCGAGTATCAATATAAATAGTTTCTACCAAGTTTGTTTTTTTCGAAGGGATGAATAGAAACACTTCACTTAAAAAATTGGAGTTTTAGTTCACTCATATAAGTTTTAATTCACAAATAATATATACAGGACGAGGCACTGATAATCAGAAGTTTACAGGGGGAGAGGTTTTACCTCTTACAACAACAGCTCAAGCAGGAGTTTACAGGGGTAGAGGTTCGACCCCATTTCACAATAGTTAAGGTGGGGATTGAAAGCGAGGAGGCTTGTCCTCCTCGAGTAAGAGTTACGGCAGGAATTTAAAATGAGGAGGCTTGGCCTCCTTGGTCTAAGCCTCAGGCAGGAATTTAAAGTGAGGGGGGCTCGGCCTCCTCGGGTGAAGGTTCAGGCAGGAATTTAAAGTGAGGGGGGGCTCGGCCTCCTCGGGTGAAGGTTCAGGCAGGAATTATTTTAGTCAGGGAGGTGCAACCTCGGTAACAACGGGCCAGACAGGAATTTAAAAGGGGGAGGTGCAACCTCTGGTATCAAGAGCTCAGGCAGGAATGATTTAATTTACAATACGAAATAAATAAGCCTCAATTTTGGGGGAATGCAGTCGAAGGTTAAGCTCCCACTTTAGCTGGAGAGCTAAAGAATTCTGACGTTAAGCATAATTTAAGCAAAAAGTTAACAAAAAAATACTAATTTTTGTAAGGTATACACTTTTGGGTGGCGACATAATGTCGGGGGCCGACATGTACCGAGTACATTAAGTACATACATTAATTACCGTTAATTACAATTTTAGCAATTTGTTAATTGACATATCTAATACTGAAGTAATCTGAATAGGTAACACAATTTAAATAATGAAGGAGAGTTCTCCGTTGTTTTATAATTTAAAGGGGATTAACAACAATTATATATATTTATAGTTAACAGTGATTACGCCAAATTATGTCAATATTATTAGAAGAATGGTTGGTTATTATAGTTTGAAAGTCTAATTAGCCAGCGATGAGGAAAGCGGAGAAAAGATACGGTGTACTTTTCATTTGAAAGTACACGGACATTAATGATAACGTAAGACATAAGTAACGGAATTTGAATGACAATTAGGTAGAAGTAGTAAGTACAGGTAATGAGAACGTGGATAACTATGTGCCTAAGTAGATAATAACCAGTAGCCTGGCAGGGAACAATATGGTATATTATAATAATATAACATCACATCTTAACGTTATAAATTGGTAGCAGAGGCAAGAGAGAAGAGTTCGAATTCAGAGGCTCGCTTTTGACGACGTAATCGGAATTCGAACCTTCGTCTCAGCAATAATAACAACTTGCGAGAGGTGAAATAATAAAAAGAAAAAAAACAAAAAGAATACATGTACGTAATCATGATCGTCAATAGACATGTACGACTGCACACGTAGTGTACACATATCATTCGTCACACAATAGGTTGTGTGCGTAATATAGACACGAGTAAACATAGACTGATAAGTTGATAGAGAATAACTAGACAATGGGTAATAGGTAATAAAATAGGTAATAGGTGATAAAATTAATAAAGGACAACGGTCAAGAAGGAACATGGATGTATGAATGAGTATGGTTGCATAACACCGACAGGACACAACATATAAATAATGACTTATAGATAGTAAGCTTTTATTAGTATTAAAGAATGTACCATACATTGAATACTAAGGATAGCCTCATACTAAGCACGTGATCGAAACGTGAAGGAAACTAAGTTACTTTATGACGTCAGAGTGACTTACTCTGTACGTACAGCATAAGTCATTATTTGGGAGAAATCAAAGGAGACGAATTAGAGAGGCACAGCTAAGGGGGGACATTCGCTGTTTACAGCGAACTTCTAATGGCACAAACATGGATACTGTTCAACCATAGAAATGGTAAATCGCATGGTTGTGACACTGCTCTCCCTATGAAAAAGGATGTAATGGTGGGTGGAAGTTTATTTACAATATATTAAAAAAAATGAAACAGCGACAATTTCGGGTTGGATTAATCAAGGCAATTTAGTGGGAAGAATGATAATTATATTAATAAAATAAAAAAAATAATCAAGGGGAAAATTTTAAAATTACAGCAAATAAATTAACAAGGTTGAGGTCTGATTACTAGAATTGTAGTGGAAACTCTAGATCAACAAGGTATAAAGTCCGAAGTTGTCACCTTCAAAAAAATTATAAGTATGATTAATTGTGGCAATCATACTACATAAACAATCTTATAAACTAATGAACCATCTAAGTTATTTCTGGCATTTCGACATAATTATTTCAGTTAAAGTTCCAATTACAGGATTGAATCTAATTTAAGTAAAATTTTTAGTTTGTCCAACGTTATAGTAACAAGATTTACGGAACCGTGATAAATTCGGAAAGACTTCCAAGGTTAAGATAATTTTAGGGAAAAAGATACATACATAGTAAATAATGGTTAAAAGGAAAATTCAAAATTTAAGGTTCAGGAATTTTCAATTCATCTGGTGACTACTTGAAATGGAGTTTAATCCATCAGTAATGACAGAGATAAGAGTTTCCGAAGTTATCATGATTATACAGTAAAAAAACTAATCGTATTCACTATGGTAGATAAAAATTGAATTAAATTTTATTGGTGGACGAAGTCTTCAGCAGTGGGAGCACGGTTGCAGAATGTAAACTTATTGCAAGTCCGAATAAGTTGGTAAAAGATTAAAATTGATTTAAAGAAAAGTAAAATTAATTTATTGAAAACATGAAAATTTATCTAGTTACCGTTTTAGATACTTAGATATTGTTATCCATTAAGAATATCCAGGGAGAAGGAAGATAGAATTACGTAATAGATGATGTATAGACCTTGGGTCACGTGTGTATTTATGTGCAGGTGCAAGTGTAAGTGGTAGGTGGTTTACCCAAAAATGGGGAAAAGGAATTTATAGTTGAAGTTATACGTGATTGCGTATACGTAGGAAAAAATATGGGTAATACGCGTGTCTAGCTGAGTGGTATGTACAGTAGTGTGTAGAATATGAAAGTAATTGGTTCATCCCGGGAAGAACTGAATCCTTAGTGGTCAATGGTAAATCATGAAATTTTGAAGAACGGATTAGCTTAGAGGTTGGTTAAATTAACTTAATAAAACAACAGGCAAGATTATATATTGTAAGCAGCAATTAAGTTTAAATAAATTCAAATAATCCAGAGTAAACATCAATCAGTTAACTGCAATTAAATATACTTTATCGTGATAGCCAATGATTTTAGAATAAGATTTATATGATAAAAATAAGATATGCGTAGTGAATTTCCTTTCCACTAAGTACGCCAATGATTTCAAGAGTGTTTCAGAGTGTGGGTAAGCGTAATTGGGTGAAAGTGTAATCAGTAGGAAAGTGAATTCGAATAGGTGTCGAAAGTAATAAAATTCAATCGGGATTATAGATTTTACGTAATAACTCAGTTGCACGTATGAAGGTAATTAAAATGAATACGCACTTAAAAACTTTAAATAGTTAAAGTACATTGAGCGGTATTGGGAATGAATTTAGGCACAGAATTCAATTCGACTAGTAACCTTCATAGCGTTATATTAGCAGTATCTCACCATTAATATTGACCAGAAGTATCAGTACGGCAATTGAATTTTATTTGACGAGTTGATGGGGCATAGATAATAACAGGTTTTAGTGGAATTCATGGTAGGGTACAGTTATGTAATTAGTATAAGAATGGTGTAACAGAATTATTAGAAGGGGAAAAGGAATGGCATCCTGGTATAGTGTGTCAAAATTGGCTATAATTTTGGTTGATACCTTAACAACCGATATAAGAACATCTTAATGACAATTACTCAAGACTAATTTGAATAAAAAAAAAATAAAAATAAAAAGTTGAAAATAGAACTCAATTATGAGCTATTCTGAACTGAACACTTGTAGGTTATAAGTTCCGTATAATTAAGATTAATTTAAAATTAAAACAAAAAACAACTTAACCTAAATTGAGGGTATGTTCGGTCATACGGGTGAATTTCACGAACATACGAAGCCAGACAAATCAGCTGCATGGTTAGGTTGTCTTGCGATCGGGCATGTGGGTCATTCGGTTAAAGGTTTTCGCAACATGCCAGGAAGCAATGGACTGACCATACGAGCCTTGCTCACTCAAGAGGAGGTGGTGTATCGGGATTAAGAAGAATGACTTTCACTGGTTTCAGAAAAGGATCCAGGAACAGCCAAAGAGAAAGATTTGCAAAGTAGAAGGCAAGAAGGGCGAAAACATGAATTCGCGGAAGAAAAATGAAAATGATCGATGGAACGATCATATTATGGTAGTGAGGAATATTCCGCGCTTGCCCTTCCGCGCGTACAACTTCCGACGGAGGAGTAGGTTCGGGTTCGCTCCCGGCACCTATGGGCTTAGCCTCGGAATTAGGTGTAAATTCCTCTACCTTTGAAAACAGAATCAAGTCATCTTCCTTAAATAGGGATTTAAGCGAAATGACCAAATCGGAACTTAAGGGAAATGAGTTTTCAAATTTATTTGGAATAGCCAGAACACTGGGAACTTCAAGTTCCGGCCTAACTGTCACTGAAGGAGGTGACTCGCTCTCGATGGAGTCACAGGGGTTTACTGTGAAGACATTCGAGTCTTCGTACTCAAAATTATCAAAAGTATGTTGGTTTTCTAGTTCTTCGTTCGTCGGAACTAGAACGGAACAATTGACAATTGATGAAGAATCTTCCCCATCTGGTAGCAGTTCCTTTTTATTTTGAACTGGTTCCAGGGAGTCCGTCGGGCTCTCTGAAACGAGTCTTTCACCCTCAGCTGAAAAGACCGAAGAATAGGGGTGACAAACATACTCGAAAAGTGAGTTCTTTCCTCGAATTAGGCCTGCTTCTCTATCGGCCCAATAAAAATCGTGCGTAATAAGGAAATTCATCCCCAGGAGTAAGTCTCCATCCCAATTCAGTTCAGATACGACCACAAATGGGGTCAGATAAGGGACTGAATCAAACTCAATAGGAAGGATGATTTCTCCGGTACTGTATTCTTCCCAGTCATCATCAATGCAGGACAAACGAGAATGCAAATCGAATTTTTCCGTAGCCACCTTGAGTAACTTCTCGCATACATCGTGGTTAATGTAATTCGCCTGACAGCCAGTTTCAACAAGAGCCAAAACTGCTTGGTTGTTAACAGAAGTTTTCATGAAAATTTGTGAGCTCTCGTCAATAAGCTCCATTTCAAAAGTCCAAGAAGGCGTCTCCGAAACATGTGAACATGCTTCGTCTGCATCAGCGATGGTTTCGCACGAGGTTGGGGTATTGGGAGGAAAACCAAAATTTGGAATATCGCAATCAGGGGAATCGGGTGACCAACTGGAGAGACATGATGTCTGCAAGTGACAATACGTCTCTACGTGAGCACTTTGCTCTTTAGGAAAAGATTGCTTGCTACACTGCTCCGAACACGAATTAACGGAGTTAAAACAAAACGGAGGGACGGCTGGTCCTCACTATAGTAATTTAAAAAGAAGTCACTGGGACATGATCGATTCGTTACGAAACTGTTACTGTCATCATAAACATCACAATGATTATGAAAATTCATAAAAACTGACTCGCCTACAGGACCTTGTGGGGCATTCTCCCCAGCTGCTACTACAGCAGAAAAAGCATCATCTGAAGCAAGATGACGGTCATCATGACCAAAAAAATCAAAAACAGGGTCATCTTTCAGACCACTTAAACGAGGCGGCATTGCCGATTGGCCGTTGGCCGAAGTAAACTCAAAACAATTCGGGTCCTGTGGAGAAAAGTTATCAAAACATGGTCATCCTGACCATCTAACGCGTCCTCTTTGGGACATGCAATATCATCTAAACCAAAAACAACATCAGTAACAGAATTCGCGTCCTTTTTGGGACATGCATGGATATCTGATCCATCTAAATCAAAAACGAGGTCTTCTCGACCAAAGTTCACTGAATGAACTATGTCAGTTGAATCAATGTCCGAATGACTAAAATTACTGACAATTTGAGGAGCAGTGTCTAAATCATCGTACAAGTCATGGCCATCGGGACCAACATGGTTGTCCTGACCATGGTGAGAAGATAAATTCTGATTTTCAACATCGGTTGCACAGCAATCATCCAAGTTGTCTGAATTCACATTTAACAAAGAATTGGTCACATCCCCATTTACATTACAACAATTATTAACGTAAGTATTACACTTACTTTCAACGGAAGTTTCATCATAAAGACTTCCAACAGAAGTACCTTTATAATTATATAATCAACAATTTCATTGTTGTCTTACTGTTTTCAACATTAGCATCACAAACACTGTCACAAGATGCTTCACAAAAATCATCATCAGAGAGCTGTGAGTTCTCGCCTCGAAGGAAATTCATTTGATGAACAAGCTGGAACCAACGGTTCAGAGACAACTGAGTCAGAGAAGAAAGTTGGGTCAGGATTACCCAAATCTTCCAAGGGTGACGTTTCATCGTCACTATCCAGGTTCTGCTCGGGTGCCTCGCACCAGAGAAGGAAATAACGTCTTTTATCCCATTTATCGACGAAGCATCCATCCGAAAAGTCGAAATGGAATCCGTAGGGTCGTAGGGATTCTGGGCCAATAATTAAATCAAATCGGGACAATATTCTGACGGCACTAACGAGACACTATACTAAAAAAACAATAATCAATCCACAAGTCAAGTTTGGTTTCCGCAAGACGGGAATACGGTTACCCTCGGAATCCCGAACGTATGAAACGGATGGCGGTTCCTTAAAGAGAGGACACAGCAATTTATCCGCTAAAGACGCAGGAACAATACTGGACGAACATTTCGGATCAAAACGACCTAAAAGGGTCTCCTCTGGGCAACGGAGTTTGAAACCGATTTCGAGAAAAAAATATCACTTTCTGGGGATTCCGAATGTACAGAACTCAAAGAGGAAGTGGATTGGGAAGGTGAGTCAGAATAAGGTACACCCAACGCCTTTCTACCCAGACCAGAAGGGTCAACGGAATCACTCCGATTCTCTACCGAAACATTATCGGGAGATGCGTTTTCGCGCATCTCTGAAGGATAATGACATGATCCATGAATAAAGGAATGAAGGGATAACTGGCGTGTACTGTTGTTTAAACCTTTAACGTCAACGTCCCATTTGACGGATCCCTGCCTGTCACAGTACTTCGTGATTTCCTGCAGACCTTTATATATATCCTGCCAAAAACGTTTAAATTCTACCCAAGACCATTGATATATTTGCCCATTGGACCCATCGATAAGAAAGGTACGGACGCGCGCGGCGTCACCAAATTTGGGTCACAAGTGTCAAAAGCAAAACTGATTTTATCCGCATCTGTAGTTAGACAACCTCTAAACGAATCGTCAATTTTACCGAACCAATCCTTAAAGGAGGGTTCTACAAATCTATTATTAACGCGACCGCGAAAGTGAGGGACATCAACTGTACGTTTCAGTACGGAAAAGGGAGTTATAAGATTAACAGTAGTGCATGTCAGGGGGGTAATGGTTTGGACATCGTTAATCATAACACGTGTCGTTGACACGGAAGTGTGTGTGTAAAACAAAAATAACCATGTAAGAGACAAGCAATAAAAAAAAATAAATGGAACAAAGTCTAAGTATTTTGTATAGTTACGAAATAACGTAGAACAAAATGGGCGACTCTGCGTTTACTCCGATGCCGTAATCGACGAGTAATTTTCGAATCTCCCAACGCTGAAGTCTCGTTGGCAAGGGTCGAAATTCCGTCAAAATCACACACTAGAAAAAAGGGTTACATTATAATAACAATAACATGAATTTTCACTAAAATTAATGAAAAAGGTTTAAATTGAAAAGAATAAAAAAAAGGAACCTAACCGGGTTCAACTAAATAAAAATGTGAGTTATGGGTATAAATATCAGAATTATGACTGATCGCATTTACGTCCCACAACAAAATCTAAAATGATATTATTTAATATCCTCAATAAACAAAATGCAGATAATTTTATAAAAAGAATTTAAAAATTCAGATTTATAGTTGTTGGGAAAAATAAATACGTGAATACTGAATCAATGACAACGTCTGATTAGTACTGTATTTCGTATTACTATCGAACAGTTAATTAAAATCAATTAGTTAAAAAAAATGATTAAGTGTTTATAAAGTCACTTCACTGTTTCACACTAAAAAGGGAAAAATAAAAGTGAATTAATATTACTAAAATTAAAGAAAATGATAATTAAGGAAATGATTTAAAAGTAATAATTAATAATTAAAACTCATCACATAAACGAGAAAAACGTTTTGGAGCAGCTGGTGCCTCGAGCCTCCACGAAGCTTTGAAGGTCAGCCTCACTCAGCTTAGGTGTGCCGCTCGTGACGTCATCTGATCGCCACGACGGAGCATACAAACGTTGAAGGAAGATTGTAGACAGGAAGACGGTCGAACGGTTGATTGGAGAAAAATACGAACAATAATTCAAAAGTTGATTGAAGAGAAGTTCAAGGGAAATTTTTGTAGTAAATATTTGGGGTTGATTGGAGAGAGAATTTCAAGGAAGGAATTTCCAAGTAACAAAAGTTGATTGAAGGTCAACGATGAGTTGAATTAAATTGAGGTTGCAGATGGTGGGGTTGGAGTCCAAGTTGAAGAGGTTGCGGTCGACGTCGAATGAGTGAATCCATGAAGTGTTTCAAAAATTGTTCAAAGTAGGGACATCCATTGATGGACGACGGTTTTTTCGGTGGGGGACTGAAACAGTCTCGGTGTTGGAGAACTAAAGCGGTCTCGGTGTTGGGGAACTAAAACGGTCTCGGTGTTGGGGAACTAAGCGGTCTCGGTGTTGGGAACTAAAGCGTCTCGGTGTTGGGGAACTGAAGCGTCTCGGTGGGACCTCCAGTGTCGCGCATACGTTGTGCGAGCCTCTGCCCGCTTGCGACTTTTTAGGGTTAATGCACTTTGGACAATCCAACGAAGGTGGTCCTTTGTTGGGTAAGCTCGGCCTTGGCCGAGAGCATCCGAGTATCAATATAAATAGTTTCTACCAAGTTTGTTTTTTTCCCGAAGGGATGAATGGAAACACTTCACTTCAAAAATTGGAGTTTTAGTTCACTCATAAATTTTATTCACAAATAATATATACAGACGAGGCACTGATAATCAGAAGTTTACAGGGGGAGAGGTTTTACCTCTTACAACAACAGCTCAAGCAGGAATTTACAGGGGTAGAGGTTCGACCCCATTTCACAATAGTTAAGGTGGGGATTGAAAGCGAGGAGGCTTGTCCTCCTCGAGTAAGAGTTACGGCAGGAATTTAAAATGAGGAGGCTTGGCCTCCTTGGTCTAAGCCTCAGGCAGGAATTTAAAGTGAGGGGGGCTCGGCCTCCTCGGGTGAAGGTTCAGGCAGGAATTTAAAGTGAGGGGCTCGGCCTCCTCGGTGAAGGTTCAGGCAGGAATTATTTTAGTCAGGGAGGTGCAACCTCGGGTAACAACGGGCCAGACAGGAATTTAAAAGGGGGCGAGGTGCAACCTCTGGTATCAAGAGCTCAGGCAGGAATGATTTAATTTACAATACAGAAATAAATAAGCCTCAGTTTTGGGGAATGCAGTCGAAGGTTAAGCTCCCACTTTAGTTGGAGAGCTAAAGAATTCTGACGTTAAGCATAATTTAAGCAAAAAGTTAACAAAAAAATACTAATTTTTGTAAGGTATACACTTTTGGGTGGCGACATAATGTCGGGGGCCGACATGTACCGAGTACATTAAGTACATACATTAATTACCGTTAATTACAATTTTAGCAATTTGTTAATTGACATATCTAATACTAAAGTAATCTGAATAGGTAACACAATTTAAATAATGAAGGAGAGTTCTCCGTTGTTTTATAATTTAAAGGGGATTAACGACAATTATATATATTTATAGTTAACAGTGATTACGCCAAATTATGTCAAATATTATTGGAAGAATGGGTGGTTATTATAGTTTGACAGTCTAATTAGCCAGCGATGAGGAAAGCGGAGAAAAGATACGGTGTACTTTTCATTTGAAAGTACACGGACATTAATGATAACGTAAGACATAAGTAACGGAATTTGAATGACAATTAGGTAGAAGTAGTAAGTACAGGTAATGAGAACGTGGATAACGATGTGCCTACGTAGATAATAACCAGTAGCCTGGCAGGGAACAATATGGTATATTATAATATATAACATCACATCTTAACGTTATAATTGGTAGCAGAGGCAAGAGAGAAGAGTTCGAATTCAGAGGCTCGCTTTTGACGACGTAATCGGAATTCGAGCCTTCGTCTCAGCAATAATAGACAACTTGCGAGAGGTGAAATAATAAAAGAAAATAAAACAAAAAGAATACATGTACGTATCATGATCGTCAATAGACATGTACGACTGCACACGGTAGTGTACACATATCATTCGTCACACAATAGGTTGTGCGCGTAATATAGACACGAGTAAACATAGACTGATAAGTTGATAGAGAATAACTAGACAATGGGTAATAGGTAATAAAATAGGTAATAGGTGATAAAATTAATAAAGGACAACGGTCAAGAAGGAACATGGATGTATGAATGAGTATGGTTGCATAACACCGACAGGACACAACATATAAATAATGACTTATAGATAGTAAAGCTTTTATTAGTATTAAAGAATGTACCATACATTGAATACTAAGGATAGCCTCATACTAAGCACGTGATCGAAACGTGAAGGAAACTAAGTTACTTTATGACGTCAGAGTGACTTACTCTGTACGTACAGCATAAGTCATTATTTGGGAGAAATCAAAGGAGACGAATTAGAGAGGCACAGCTAAGGGGGGGACATTCGCTGTTTACAGCGAACTTCTAATGGCACAAACATGGATACTGTTCAACCATAGAAATGGTAAATCGCATGGTTGTGACACTGCTCTCTCCTATGAAAAAGGATGTAATGGTGGGGTGGAAGTTTATTTACAATATATTAAAAAATGAAACGGCGACAATTTCGGGTTGGATTAATCAAGGCAATTTAGTGGGAAGAATGATAATTATATTAAAAAAATAAAAATAAAATAATCAGGGAAAATTTTAAAATTACAGCAATTAAATTAACAAGGTTGAGGTCTGATTACTAGAACTGTAGTGGAAACTCTAGATCAACAAGGTATAAAGTCCGAAGTTGTCACCTTTAAAAAAAAAATTATAAGTATGATTAATTGTGGCAATCATACTACATAAACAATCTTATAAACTAATGAACCATCTAAGTTATTTCTGGCATTTCGACATAATTATTTCAGTTAAAGTTCCAATTACAGGATTGAATCTAATTTAAGTAAAATTTTTAGTTTATCCAACGTTATAGTAACAAGATTTACGGAACCGTGATAAATTCGGAAAGACTTCCAAGGTTAAGATAATTTTAGGGAAAAAGATACATACATAGTAAATAATGGTTAAAAGGAAAATTCAAAATTTAAGGTTCAGGATTTTTCAATTCATCTGGTGACTACTTGAAATGGAGTTTAATCCATCAGTAATGACAGAGATAAGAGTTTCCGAAGTTATCATGATTATACAGTAAAAAAAACTAATCGTATTCACTATGGTAGATAAAAATTGAATTAAATTTTATTGGTGGACGAAGTCTTCAGCAGTGGGAGCACGGTTGCAGAATGTAAACTTATTTCAATTCCGAATAAGTTGGTAAAAGATTAAAATTGATTTAAAGAAAAGTAAAATTAATTTATTGAAAACATTAAAATTTATCTAGTTACCGTTTTAGATACTTAGATATTGTTATCCATTAAGAATATCCAGGGAGAAGGAAGAAATAATTACGTAATAGATGATGTATAGACCTTGGGTCACGTGTGTATTTATGTGCATTAGGTGCAGAGTGTAAGTGGTAGGTGGTTTACCCAAAAATGGGGAAAAGGAATTTATAGTTGAAGTTATACGTGATTGCGTATACGTAGGAAAAAATATGGGTAATACGCGTGTCTAGCTGAGTGGGTATGTACAGTAGTGAGTAGAATATGAAAGTAATTGGTTCATCCCGGGAAGACTGAATCCTTAGTGGTCAATGATAAATCATGAAATTTTGAAGAACGGATTAGCTTAGAGGTTGGTTAAAATTAACTTAATAAAACAACAGGCAAGATTATATATTGTAAGCAGCAATTAAGTTTAGATAAATTCAAATAATCCAGAGTAAACATCAATCAGTTAACTGCAATTAAATATACTTTATCGTGATAGCCAATGATTTTAGAATAAGATTTATATGATAAAAAATAAGATATGCGTAGTGAATTTCCTTTCCACTAAGTACGCCAATGATTTCAAGAGTGTTTCAGAGTGTGGGTAAGCGTAATTGGGTGAAAGTGTAATCAGTAGGAAAGTGAATTCAAAGGTGTCGAAAGTAATAAAATTCAATCGGGATTATAGATTTTACGTAATTAACTCAGTTGCACGTATGAAGGTAATTAAAATGAATACGCACTTAAAAAGACTTTAAATTAGTTAAAGTACATTGAGCGGTATTGGGAATTGAATTTAGGCACAGAATTCAATTCGACCAGTAACCTTCATAGCGTTATATTAACAGTATCTCACCATTAATAGTGACCAGCAATATCGGTACAGCAATTGAATTTTATTTGACGAGTTAAAGGGGCATAGATAAAACGGTTTTAGTGGAATTCATGGTGAGGGTACAGTTATGTAATTAGTAATAAGGAAATGGTGTAACAGAATTATTAGAAGGGGAAAGGAATGGCATCCTGGTATAGTGGTCAAATTGGCTATAATTTTGGGTTGATACCTTAACAACCGTATAAGAACATCTTAATGACAATTACTCAAGACTAATTTGAATAAAAAAAAAATAAAAATAAAAAGTTGAAAATAGAACTCAATTATGAGCTATTCTGAACTGAACACTTGTAGGTTATAAGTTCCGTATAATTAAGATTAATTTCAAAATTAAAACAAAAAACAACTTAACCTAAATTGAGGGTATGTTCGGTCATACGGTGAATTTCACGAACATACGAAGCCAGACAAATCAGCTGCATGGTTAGGTTGTCTTGCGATCGGGCATGTGGGTCATTCGGTTAAAGGTTTTCGCAACATGCCAGGAAGCAATGGACTGACCATACGAGCCTTGCTTACTCAAGAGGAGGTGGTGTATCGGGATTAAGAAGAATGACTTTCACTGGTTTCAGAAAAGGATCCAGGAACAGCCAAAGAGAAAGATTTGCAAAGTAAAAGGCAAGGGCGAAAACATGAATTCGCGGAAGAAAAATGAAAATGATCGATGGAACGATCATATTATGGTAGTGAGGAATATTCCGCGCTTGCCCTTCCGCGCGTACAACTTCCGACGGAGGAGTAGGTTCGGGTTCGCTCCCGGCACCTATGGGCTTAGCCTCGGAATTAGGTGTAAATTCCTCTACCTTTGAAAACAGAATCAAGTCATCTTCCTTAAATAGGGATTTAAGCGAAATGACCAAATCGGAACTTAAGGGAAATGAGTTTTCAAATTTATTTGGAATAGCCAGAACACTGGGAACTTCAAGTTCCGGCCTAACTGTCACTGAAGGAGGTGACTCGCTCTCGATGGAGTCACAGGGGTTTACTGTGAAGACATTCGAGTCTTCGTACTCAAAATTATCAAAAGTATGTTGGTTTTCTAGTTCTTCGTTCGTCGGAACTAGAACGGAACAATTGACAATTGATGAAGAATCTTCCCCATCTGGTAGCAGTTCCTTTTATTTTGAACTGGTTCCAGGGAGTCCGTCGGGCTCTCTGAAACGAGTCTTTCACCCTCAGCTGAAAAGACCGAAGAAGAGGGGTGACAAACATACTCGAAAAGTGAGTTCTTTCCTCGAATTAGGCCTGCTTCTCTATCGGCCCAATAAAAATCGTGCGTAATAAGGAAATTCATCCCCAGGAGTAAGTCTCCATCCCAATTCAGTTCAGATACGACCACAAATGGGGTCAGATAAGGGACTGAATCAAACTCAATAGGAAGGATGATTTCTCCGGTACTGTATTCTTCCCAGTCATCATCAATGCAGGACAAACGAGAATGCAAATCGAATTTTTCCGTAGCCACCTTGAGTAACTTCTCGCATACATCGTGGTTAATGTAATTCGCCTGACAGCCAGTTTCAACAAGAGCCAAAACTGCTTGGTTGTTAACAGAAGTTTTCATGAAAATTTGTGAGCTCTCGTCAATAAGCTCCATTTCAAAAGTCCAAGAAGGCGTCTCCGAAACATGCGAACATGCTTCGTCTGCATCAGCGATGGTTTCGCACGAGGTTGGGGTATTGGGAGGAAAACCAAAATTTGGAATATCGCAATCAGGGGAATCGGGTGACCAACTGGAGAGACATGATGTCTGCAAGTGACAATACGTCTCTACGTGAGCACTTTGCTCTTTAGGAAAAGATTGCTTGCTACACTGCTCACAACACGAATTAACGGAGTTAAAACAAAACGGAGGGACGGCATGGTCCTCACTATAGTAATTTAAAAAGAAGTCACTGGGACATGATCGATTCGTTACGAAACTGTTACTGTCATCATAAACATCACACTGATTATCAAAATTCACAAAAACTGACTCGCCTACAGGACCTTGTGGGGCATTCTCCCCAGCTGCTACTACAGCAGAAAAAGCATCATCTGAAGCAAGATGACGGTCATCATGACCAAAAAAATCAAAAACAGGGTCATCTTTCAGACCACTTAAACGAGGCGGCATTGCCGATTGGCCGTTGGCCGAAGTAAACTCAAAACAATTCGGGTCCTGTGGAGAAAAGTTATCAAAAACATGGTCATCCTGACCATCTAACGCGTCCTCTTTGGGACATGCATGGATATCCGATCCATCGAAACCAAAAACAACATCAGTAACAGAATTCGCGTCCTTTTTGGGACGTGCATGGATATCTGATCCATCTAAATCAAAAACGAGGTCTTCTCGACCAAAGTTCACTGAATGAACTATGTCAGTTGAATCAATGTCCGAATGACTAAAATTACTGACAATTTGAGGAGCAGTGTCTAAATCATCGTACAAGTCATGGCCATCGGGACCAACACGGTTGTCCTGACCATGGCGAGAAGATAAATTCTGATTTTCAACATCGGTTGCACAGCAATCATCCAAGTTGTCTGAATTCACATTTAATAAAGAATTGGTCACATCCCCATTTACATTACAACAATTATTAACGTTGGTATTACACTTACTTTCAACGGAAGTTTCATCATAAAGACTTCCAACAGAAGTACCTTTATAATTATATGAATCAACAATTTCATTGTTGTCTTTACTGTTTTCAACATTAGCATCACAAACACTGTCACAAGATGCTTCACAAAAATCATCATTAGGAGAGGCTGTGAGTTCTCGCCTCGAAGGAAATTCATTTGATGAACAAGCTGGAACCAACGGTTCAGAGACAACTGAGTCAGAGAAGAAAGTTGGGTCAGGATTACCCAAATCTTCCAAGGGTGACGTTTCATCGTCACTATCCAGGTTCTGCTCGGGTGCCTCGCACCAGAGAAGGAAATAACGTCTTTTATCCCATTTATCGACGAAGCATCCATCCGAAAAGTCGAAATGGAATCCGTAGGGTCGTAGGGATTCTGGGCCAATAATTAAATCACAATCGGGACAATATTCTGACGGCACTAACGAGACACCTATACTAAAAAAACAATAATCAATCCACAAGTCAAGTTTGGTTTCCGCAAGGACGGGAATAAGGTTACCCTCGGAATCCCGAACGTATGAAACGGATGGCGGTTCCTTAAAGAGAGGACACAGCAATTTATCCGCTAAAGACGCAGGAACAATACTGGACGAACATTTCGGATCAAAACGACCTAAAAGGGTCTCCTCTGGGCAACGGAGTTTGAAACCGATTTCGAGAAAAAAATAATCACTTTCTGGGGATTCCGAATGTACAGAACTCAAAGAGGAAGTGGATTGGGAAGGTGAGTCAGAATAAGGTACACCCAACGCCTTTCTACCCAGACCAGAAGGGTCAACGGAATCACTCCGATTCTCTACCGAAACATTATCGGGAGATGCGTTTTCGCGCATCTCTGAAGGATAATGACATGATCCAGGAATAAAGGAATGAAGGGATAACTGGCGTATACTGTTGTTTAAACCTTTAACGTCAACGTCCCATTTGACGGATCCCTGCCTGTCATAGTACTTCGTGATTTCCTGCAGACCTTTATATATATCCTGCCAAAAACGTTTAAATTCTACCCAAGACCATTGATATATTTGCCCATTGGACCCATCGATAAGAAAGGTACGGACACGCGCGGCGTCACCAAATTTGGGTCACAAGTGTCAAACGCAAAACCGATTTTATCTGCGTCTGTATTCAGACAACCTCTAAACGAATCGTCAATTTTACCGAACCAATCCTTAAAGGAGGGTTCTACAAATCTATTATCAACGCGACCGCGAAAAAAGGGAGTTATAAGATTAACAGTAGTGCATGTCAGGGGGGGTAATGGTTTGGACATCGTTAATCATAACACGTGTCGTTGACACGGAAGTGTGTGTGTAAAACAAAAATAACCACGTAAGAGACAAGCAATAAAAAAAAATAAATGGAACAAAGTCTAAGTATTTGTATAGTTACGAAATAACGTAGAACAAAATGGGCGACTCTGCGTTTACTCCCGATGCCGCAATCGACGAGCAATTTTTCCGAATCTCCCAACGTTGAAGTCTCGTTGGCGAGGGTCGAAATTCAACGAACTCGAGTCACTAGAAAAAAGGGTTACGTTATAATAACAATAACATGAATTTTCACTAAAATTAATGAAAAAGGTTTAAATTGAAAATAATAAAAAAAAAGGAACCTAACCGGGTTCAACTAAATAAAATGTGAGTTATGGGTATAAATATCAGAATTATGACTGATCGCATTTACGTCCCACAACAAAATCTAAAATGATATTATTTAATATCCTCAATAATAATATACAAAATGTGCAGATAATTTTATAAAATGAATTTAAAAATTCAGATTTATAGTTTGTTGGTAAAATAAATACGTGAATACTGAATCAATGACAACGTCTGATTAGATTAGTACTGTTTCGTATTACTATCGAACAGTTAATTAAAAATCAATTAGTTAAAAAAATGATTAAGTGTTTATAAAGTCACTTCACTGTTTCACACTAAAAAGGGAAAAATAAAAGTGAATTAATATTACTAAAATTAAAGAAAATGATAATTAAAAAATGATTTAAAAGTAATAATTAATAATTAAAACTCATCACATAAACGGAGAGTGAGGGGTTCAACAGGCTGGTGCCTCCGAGCCTCCACGAAACTTTGAAGGTCAGCCTCACTCAGCTCTGAGGTGTGCCGCTCGTGACGTCATCTGATCGCCACGACGGAGCATACAAACGTTGAAGGAAGATTGTAGACAGAAAGACGGTCGAACGGTTGATTGGAGAAAAATACGAACAATAATTCAAAAGTTGATTGAAGAGAAGTTCAAGGGAAATTTTTGTAGTAAATATTTGGGGTTGATTGAAGAGAGAATTTCAAGGAAGGAATTTCCAAGTAACAAAAGTTGATTGAAGGTCAACGATGAGTTGAATTAAATTGAGGTTGCAGATGGTGGGGTTGGAGTCCAAGTTGAAGAGGTTGCGGTCGACGTCTAATGAGTGAATCCATGAAGTGTTTCAAAAATTGTTCAAAGTAGGGACATCCATTGATGGACGACGGTTTTTTCGGTGGGGGACTGAAACAGTCTCGGTGTTGGAGAACTAAAGCGGTCTCGGTGTTGGAGAACTAAAGCGGTCTCGGTGTTGGGGAACTAAAGCGGTCTCGGTGTTGGGGAACTAAAGCGGTCTCGGTGTTGGGGAACTGAAGCGGTCTCGGTGGGACCTCCAGTGTCGCGCATACGTTGTGCGAGTCTCTGCCCGCTTGCGACTTTTTAGGGTTAATGCACTTTGGACAATCCAACGAAAGTGGTCCTCGTTGGGTAAGCTCGGCCTTAGCCAGGAGCATCCGAGTATCAATATAAATAGTTTCTACCAAGTTTGTTTTTTTTCCGAAGGGATGAATAGAAACACTTCACTTAAAAAATTGGAGTTTTAGTTCACTCATATAAGTTTTAATTCACAAATAATATATACAGGACGAGGCACTGATAATCAGAAGTTTACAGGGGGAGAGGTTTTACCTCTTACAACAACAGCTCAAGCAGGAGTTTACAGGGGTAGAGGTTCGACCCCATTTCACAATAGTTAAGGTGGGGATTGAAAGCGAGGAGGCTTGTCCTCCTCGAGTAAGAGTTACGGCAGGAATTTAAAATGAGGAGGCTTGGCCTCCTTGGTCTAAGCCTCAGGCAGGAATTTAAAGTGAGGGGGGCTCGGCCTCCTCGGGTGAAGGTTCAGGCAGGAATTTAAAGTGAGGGGGGCTCGGCCTCCTCGGGTGAAGGTTCAGGCAGGAATTTAGAGGGAGGAGCACCTCGGGTAACAACGGGCCAGACAGGAATTTAAAAGGGGCGAGGTGCAACCTCTGGTATCAAGAGCTCAGGCAGGAATGATTTAATTTACAATACAAGAAATAAATAAGCCTCAATTTTGGGGGAATGCAGTCGAAGGTTAAGCTCCCACTTTAGCTGGAGAGCTAAAGAATTCTGACGTTAAGCATAATTTAAGCAAAAAGTTAACAAAAAAGATACTAATTTTTGTAAGGTATACACTTTTGGGTGGCGACATAATGTCGGGGGACCGACATGTACGAGTACATTAAGTACATACATTAATTACCGTTAATTACAATTTTAGCAATTTGTTAATTGACATATCTAATACTGAAGTAATCTGAATAGGTAACACAATTTAAATAATGAAGGAGAGTTCTCCGTTGTTTTATAATTTAAGGGGATTAACGACAATTATATATATTTATAGTTAACAGTGATTACGCCAAATTATGTCAAATATTATTAAGAATGGTTGGTTATTATAGTTTGAAAGTCTAATTAGCCAGCGATGAGGAAAGCGGAGAAAAGATACGGTGTACTTTTCATTTGAAAGTACACGGACATTAATGATAACGTAAGACATAAGTAACGGAATTTGAATGACAATTAGGTAGAAGTAGTAAGTACAGTAATGAGAACGTGGTAACTGTGCCTAGTAGATAATAACCAGTAGCCTGGCAGGGAACAATATGGTATATTATAATAATATAACATCACATCTTAACGTTATAAATTGGTAGCAGAGGCAAGAGAGAAGAGTTCGAATTCAGAGGCTCGCTTTTGACGACGTAATCGGAATTCGAGCCTTCGTCTCAGCAATAATAGACAACTTGCGAGAGGTGAAATAATAAAAAGAAAATAAAACAAAAAGAATACATGTACGTATCATGATCGTCAATAGACATGTACGACTGCACACGGTAGTGTACACATATCATTCGTCACACAATAGGTTGTGTGCGTAATATAGACACGAGTAAACATAGACTGATAAGTTGATAGAGAATAACTAGACAATGGGTAATAGGTAATAAAATAGGTAATAGGTGATAAAATTATAAAGGACAACGGTCAAGAAGGAACATGGATGTATGAATGAGTATGGTTGCATAACACCGACAGGACACAACATATAAATAATGACTTATAGATAGTAAGCTTTTATTAGTATTAAAGAATGTACCATACATTGAATACTAAGGATAGCCTCATACTAAGCACGTGATCGAAACGTGAAGGAAACTAAGTTACTTTATGACGTCAGAGTGACTTACTCTGTACGTACAGCATAAGTCATTATTTGGGAGAAATCAAAGGAGACGAATTAGAGAGGCACAGCTAAGGGGGGGACATTCGCTGTTTACAGCGAACTTCTAATGGCACAAACATGGATACTGTTCAACCATAGAAATGGTAAATCGCATGGTTGTGACACTGCTCTCTCCTATGAAAAAGGATGTAATGGTGGGGTGGAAGTTTATTTACAATATATTAAAAAAAATGAAACGGCGACAATTTCGGGTTGGATTAATCAAGGCAATTTAGTGGAAGAATGATAATTATATTAAAAAATAAAAAAAAATAATCAAGGGAAAATTTTAAAATTACAGCAAATAAATTAACAAGGTTGAGGTCTGATTACTAGAATTGTAGTGGAAACTAGATCAACAAGGTATAAAGTCCGAAGTTGTCACCTTAAAAAAAAAAATTATAAGTATGATTAATTGTGGCAATCATACTACATAAACAATCTTATAAACTAATGAACCATCTAAGTTATTTCTGGCATTTCGACATAATTATTTCAGTTAAAGTTCCAATTACAGGATTGAATCTAATTTAAGTAAAATTTTTAGTTTGTCCAACGTTATAGTAACAAGATTTACGGAACCGTGATAAATTCGGAAAGACTTCCAAGGTTAAGATAATTTTAGGGAAAAAGATACATACATAGTAAATAATGGTTAAAAGGAAAATTCAAAATTTAAGGTTCAGGAATTTTCAATTCATCTGGTGACTACTTGAAATGGAGTTTAATCCATCAGTAATGACAGAGATAAGAGTTTCCGAAGATATCATGATTATACAGTAAAAAACTAATCGTATTCACTATGGTAGATAAAAATTGAATTAAATTTTATTGGTGGACGAAGTCTTCAGCAGTGGGAGCACGGTTGCAGAATGTAAACTTATTTCAAGTCCGAATAAGTTGGTAAAAGATTAAAATTGATTTAAAGAAAAGTAAAATTAATTTATTGAAAACATGAAAATTTATCTAGTTACCGTTTTAGATACTTAGATATTGTTATCCATTAAGAATATCCAGGGAGAAGGAAGATAGAATTACGTAATAGATGATGTATAGACCTTGGGTCGTGTGTTTATGTGCATTAGGTGCAAGAGTGTAAGTGTAGGTGGTTTACCCAAAAATGGGGAAAAGGAATTTATAGTTGAAGTTATACGTGATTGCGTATACGTAGGAAAAAATATGGGTAATACGCGTGTCTAGCTGAGTGGGTATGTACAGTGTGTGTAGAATATGAAAGTAATTGGTTCATCCCGGGAAGAACTGAATCCTTAGTGGTCAATGGTAAATCATGAAATTTTGAAGAACGGATTAGCTTAGAGGTTGGTTAAAATTAACTTAATAAAACAACAGGCAAGATTATATATTGTAAGCAGCAATTAAGTTTAAATAAATTCAAATAATCCAGAGTAAACATCAATCAGTTAACTGCAATTAAATATACTTTATCGTGATAGCCAATGATTTTAGAATAAGATTTATATGATAAAAATAAGATATGCGTAGTGAATTTCCTTTCCACTAAGTACGCCAATGATTTCAAGAGTGTTTCAGAGTGTGGGTAAGCGTAATTGGGTGAAAGTGTAATCAGTAGGAAAGTGAATTCAAATAGGTGTCGAAAGTAATAAAATTCAATCGGGATTATAGATTTTACGTAATTAACTCAGTTGCACGTATGAAGGTAATTAAAATGAATACGCACTTAAAAAGACTTTAAATTAGTTAAAGTACATTGAGCGGTATTGGGAACTGAATTTAGGCACAGAATTCAATTCGACCAGTAACCTTCATAGCGTTATATTACAGTATCTCACCATTAATAGTGACCAATATCGGTAGCAATTGAATTTTATTTGACGAGTTGAGGGGCATAGATAACAACAGGTTTTAGTGGAATTCATGGTGAGGGTACAGTTATGTAATTAGTAATAAGGAAATGGTGTAACAGAATTATTAGAAGGGGAAAAGGAATGGCATCCTGGTATAGTGTGTCAAAATTGGCTATAATTTTGGGTTGATACCTTAACAACCGATATAAGAACATCTTAATGACAATTACTCAAGACTAATTTGAATAAAAAAAAAAATAAAAATAAAAGTTGAAAATAGAACTCAATTATGAGCTATTCTGAACTGAACACTTGTAGGTTATAAGTTCCGTATAATTAAGATTAATTTAAAAATTAAAACAAAAAACAACTTAACCTAAATTGAGGGTATGTTCGGTCATACGGGTGAATTTCACGAACATACGAAGCCAGACAAATCAGCTGCATGGTTAGGTTGTCTTGCGATCGGGCATGTGGGTCATTCGGTTAAAGGTTTTCGCAACATGCCAGGAAGCAATGGACTGACCATACGAGCCTTGCTCACTCAAGAGGAGGTGGTGTATCGGGATTAAGAAGAATGACTTTCACTGGTTTCAGAAAAGGATCCAGGAACAGCCAAAGAGAAAGATTTGCAAAGTAGAAGGCAAGAAGGGCGAAAACATGAATTCGCGGAAGAAAAATGAAAATGATCGATGGAACGATCATATTATGGTAGTGAGGAATATTCCGCGCTTGCCCTTCCGCGCGTACAACTTCCGACGGAGGAGTAGGTTCGGGTTCGCTCCCGGCACCTATGGGCTTAGCCTCGGAATTAGGTGTAAATTCCTCTACCTTTGAAAACAGAATCAAGTCATCTTCCTTAAATAGGGATTTAAGCGAAATGACCAAATCGGAACTTAAGGGAAATGAGTTTTCAAATTTATTTGGAATAGCCAGAACACTGGGAACTTCAAGTTCCGGCCTAACTGTCACTGAAGGAGGTGACTCGCTCTCGATGGAGTCACAGGGGTTTACTGTGAAGACATTCGAGTCTTCGTACTCAAAATTATCAAAAGTATGTTGGTTTTCTAGTTCTTCGTTCGTCGGAACTAGAACGGAACAATTGACAATTGATGAAGAATCTTCCCCATCTGGTAGCAGTTCCTTTTTATTTTGAACTGGTTCCAGGGAGTCCGTCGGGCTCTCTGAAACGAGTCTTTCACCCTCAGCTGAAAAGACCGAAGAATAGGGGTGACAAACATACTCGAAAAGTGAGTTCTTTCCTCGAATTAGGCCTGCTTCTCTATCGGCCCAATAAAAATCGTGCGTAATAAGGAAATTCATCCCCAGGAGTAAGTCTCCATCCCAATTCAGTTCAGATACGACCACAAATGGGGTCAGATAAGGGACTGAATCAAACTCAATAGGAAGGATGATTTCTCCGGTACTGTATTCTTCCCAGTCATCATCAATGCAGGACAAACGAGAATGCAAATCGAATTTTTCCGTAGCCACCTTGAGTAACTTCTCGCATACATCGTGGTTAATGTAATTCGCCTGACAGCAGTTTCAACAAGAGCCAAAACTGCTTGGTTGTTAACAGAAGTTTTCATGAAAATTTGTGAGCTCTCGTCAATAAGCTCCATTTCAAAAGTCCAAGAAGGCGTCTCCGAAACATGTGAACATGCTTCGTCTGCATCAGCGATGGTTTCGCACGAGGTTGGGGTATTGGGAGGAAAACCAAAATTTGGAATATCGCAATCAGGGGAATCGGGTGACCAACTGGAGAGACATGATGTGCATTGACAATACGTCTCTACGTGAGCACTTTGCTCTTTAGGAAAAGATTGCTTGCTACACTGCTCCGAACACGAATTAACGGAGTTAAAACAAAACGGAGGGACGGCATGGTCCTCACTATAGTAATTTAAAAAGAAGTCACTGGGACATGATCGATTCGTTACGAAACTGTTACTGTCATCATAAACATCACAATGATTATGAAAATTCAAAAAACTGACTCGCCTACAGGACCTTGTGGGGCATTCTCCCCAGCTGCTACTACAGCAGAAAAAGCATCATCTGAAGCAAGATGACGGTCATCATGACCAAAAAAATCAAAAACAGGGTCATCTTTCAGACCACTTAAACGAGGCGGCATTGCCGATTGGCCGTTGGCCGAAGTAAACTCAAAACAATTCGGGTCCTGTGGAGAAAAGTTATCAAAACATGGTCATCCTGACCATCTAACGCGTCCTCTTTGGGACATGCATGGATATCATCCATCAAACCAAAAACAACATCAGTAACAGAATTCGCGTCCTTTTTGGGACATGCATGGATATCTGATCCATCTAAATCAAAAACGAGGTCTTCTCGACCAAAGTTCACTGAATGAACTATGTCAGTTGAATCAATGTCCGAATGACTAAAATTACTGACAATTTGAGGAGCAGTGTCTAAATCATCGTACAAGTCATGGCCATCGGGACCAACATGGTTGTCCTGACCATGGTGAGAAGATAAATTCTGATTTTCAACATCGGTTGCACAGCAATCATCCAAGTTGTCTGAATTCACATTTAACAAAGAATTGGTCACATCCCCATTTACATTACAACAATTATTAACGTAAGTATTACACTTACTTTCAACGGAAGTTTCATCATAAAGACTTCCAACAGAAGTACCTTTATAATTATAAATCAACAATTTCATTGTTGTCTTTACTGTTTTCAACATTAGCATCACAAACACTGTCACAAGATGCTTCACAAAAATCATCATAGGAGAGGCTGTGAGTTCTCGCCTCGAAGGAAATTCATTTGATGAACAAGCTGGAACCAACGGTTCAGAGACAACTGAGTCAGAGAAGAAAGTTGGGTCAGGATTACCCAAATCTTCCAAGGGTGACGTTTCATCGTCACTATCCAGGTTCTGCTCGGGTGCCTCGCACCAGAGAAGGAAATAACGTCTTTTATCCCATTTATCGACGAAGCATCCATCCGAAAAGTCGAAATGGAATCCGTAGGGTCGTAGGGATTCTGGGCCAATAATTAAATCACAATCGGGACAATATTCTGACGGCACTAACGAGACATCTATACTAAAAAAACAATAATCAATCCACAGTCAAGTTTGGTTTCCGCAAGGACGGGAATAAGGTTACCCTCGGAATCCCGAACGTATGAAACGGATGGCGGTTCCTTAAAGAGAGGACACAGCAATTTATCCGCTAAAGACGCAGGAACAATACTGGACGAACATTTCGGATCAAAACGACCTAAAAGGGTCTCCTCTGGGCAACGGAGTTTGAAACCGATTTCGAGAAAAAAATAATCACTTTCTGGGGATTCCGAATGTACAGAACTCAAAGAGGAAGTGGATTGGGAAGGTGAGTCAGAATAAGGTACACCAACGCCTTTCTACCCAGACCAGAAGGGTCAACGGAATCACTCCGATTCTCTACCGAAACATTATCGGGAGATGCGTTTTCGCGCATCTCTGAAGGATAATGACATGATCCATGAATAAAGGAATGAAGGGATAACTGGCGTGTATACTGTTGTTTAAACCTTTAACGTCAACGTCCCATTTGACGGATCCCTGCCTGTCACAGTACTTCGTGATTTCCTGCAGACCTTTATATATATCCTGCCAAAAACGTTTAAATTCTACCCAAGACCATTGATATATTTGCCCATTGGACCCATCGATAAGAAAGGTACGGACGCGCGCGGCGTCACCAAAATTTGGGTCACAAGTGTCAAAGCAAAACGATTTTATCTGCATCTGTATTAGACAACCTCTAAACGAATCGTCAATTTTACCGAACCAATCCTTAAAGGAGGGTTCTACAAATCTATTATTAACGCGACCGCGAAAGTGAGGGACATCAACTGTACGTTTCAGTACGGAAAAGGGAGTTATAAGATTAACAGTAGTGCATGTCAGGGGGGGTAATGGTTTGGACATCGTTAATCATAACACGTGTCGTTGACACGGAAGTGTGTGTGTAAAACAAAAATAACCATGTAAGAGACAAGCAATAAAAAAAAATAAATGGAACAAAGTCTAAGTATTTTGTATAGTTACGAAATAACGTAGAACAAAATGGGCGACTCTGCGTTTACTCCGATGCCGTAATCGACGAGTAATTTTCGAATCTCCCAACGCTGAAGTCTCGTTGGCAAGGGTCGAAATTCAAAATCACACACTAGAAAAAAGGGTTACATTATAATAACAATAACATGAATTTTCACTAAAATTAATGAAAAAGGTTTAAATTGAAAAGAATAAAAAAAAAGGAACCTAACCGGGTTCAACTAAATAAAAATGTGAGTTATGGGTATAAATATCAGAATTATGACTGATCGCATTTACGTCCCACAACAAAATCTAAAATGATATTATTTAATATCCTCAATAAAAAAAAAATGCAGATAATTTTATAAAAAGAATTTAAAAATTCAGATTTATATTGTTGGGAAAAATAAATACGTGAATACTGAATCAATGACAACGTCTGATTAGTACTGTATTTCGTATTACTATCGAACAGTTAATTAAAATCAATTAGTTAAAAAAAATGATTAAGTGTTTATAAAGTCACTTCACTGTTTCACACTAAAAAGGGAAAAATAAAAGTGAATTAATATTACTAAAATTAAAGAAAATGATAATTAAGGAAATGATTTAAAAGTAATAATTAATAATTAAAACTCATCACATAAACGAGAGTGAGGTTCAACAGGCTGGTGCCCCGAGCCTCCACGAAGCTTTGAAGGTCAGCCTCACTCAGCTCTAGGTGTGCCGCTCGTGACGTCATCTGATCGCCACGACGGAGCATACAAACGTTGAAGGAAGATTGTAGACAGGAAGACGGTCGAACGGTTGATTGGAGAAAAATACGAACAATAATTCAAAAGTTGATTGAAGAGAAGTTCAAGGGAAATTTTGTAGTAAATATTTGGGGTTGATTGGAGAGAGAATTTCAAGGAAGGAATTTCCAAGTAACAAAAGTTGATTGAAGGTCAACGATGAGTTGAATTAAATTGAGGTTGCAGATGGTGGGGTTGGAGTCCAAGTTGAAGAGGTTGCGGTCGACGTCGAATGAGTGAATCCATGAAGTGTTTCAAAAATTGTTCAAAGTAGGGACATCCATTGATGGACGACGGTTTTTTCGGTGGGGGACTGAAACAGTCTCGGTGTTGGAGAACTAAAGCGGTCTCGGTGTTGGGAACTAAAGCGGTCTCGGTGTTGGGGAACTAAAGCGGTCTCGGTGTGGGGAACTAAAGCGTCTCGGTGTTGGGGAACTGAAGCGGTCTCGGTGGGACCTCCAGTGTCGCGCATACGTTGTGCGAGCCTCTGCCCGCTTGCGACTTTTTAGGGTTAATGCACTTTGGACAATCCAACGAAGTGGTCCTCGTTGGGTAAGCTCGGCCTTGGCCAGAGAGCATCCGAGTATCAATATAAATAGTTTCTACCAAGTTTGTTTTTTTTCCGAAGGGATGAATAGAAACACTTCACTTAAAAAATTGGAGTTTTAGTTCACTCATATAAGTTTTAATTCACAAATAATATATACAGGACGAGGCACTGATAACACTAGGCAACAAAGATTTTGTTACAGAAGACCAAATAGGTGCTCCTAGCTAATTTCGGTATGCTGATTTCAAATCTATAATTAGATTTTTTCTATCACGTCTAGATTTTGTGTAAAATGCAAATCACTTTTAGTAAAATTTTCTACCACGTCCAGATTTTGGTTTTAATCGGCTTAATGCCAGTAATATGAAACTTGCTTTTCAAGGTTAAAGCAATTTTTTTTGCCAACTATATACAAATTCGAACAATTTTGATAAATAAAATTTATCCCGAGTTGGCAACACTGAGTCAAGAGCATAGTAACGGGCAACGGCCCAACGGTCAGTCGCTACGTGACAGTCAAGCAGAACGGTTGTTGAAGCTCTCTGCTGATGAGCAAGTGACAGGTGTGTGGTGACTTGTGTGTTTTTATAGCATTTGTTTTGTACTACGGTGTGTATTTTTTTTATTTTGCACATCGTAATAATTACTTTCTACGTTTTTTCAGATATTGTATGGTAATTCAAAATGGCATCAAATAGACGTGCTTGTGTAAATCACCCAGACAACTTCTGCTTTGTCTGTGGACAATATACACCTAAGCCACAACGTAGAAACATAACAACAAAGATTAAACTTGCCTACAAGTGTTATTTTGACTGTAAGTTAGGAGACCAACAGAGGGACTGGGCACCACATTATTTGCTGTGCACAGTGCAATGCAATGTTAATAGCTTGGATGAATGGTAAAAGAAAAGCTATGCCGTTCTCAGTCCCCATGGTTTGGCGTGAGCCGAAAAATCACTTCAATGATTGTTATTTTTGTTTGACAAAGATTGCTGGTTTCACAAAGAAAAACAAATCAAAGATCACGTACCCAAACTGCGAATCAGCAATGAAACCAATACCACATGATGAAACAAATCCACCACCAGTTCCACCAGCAACGATAACAGACAGCAGTTCATCTGAAGATTCTGCTAGTGATATAGAAACAGGGAAAGATGGCATATATGTTCAGATGCAAATATTTCCCCACATTTGTTAAGTCAAGCGGAGTTAAATGACTTAGTGCGCGATTTGGAATTACCAAAAGAAAAGGCAGAGTTGCTTGGTTCAAGTCTTCAAGAATTTAATCTTCTCCAACCAAACACCAAAGTTTCCCATTTCCGCCATCGCCATTTGCAGTTTTCATCATTTTACTTACAGGAAGAAAACGTTTGTTTCTGCTACGATATCAGTGGTCTGATGCAAGGGATTGGCTGTCGCTATGATCCAAAAGAATGGAGACTGTTCATTGACTCTAGTAAAGCTGGCCTTAAAGCTGTATTACTGCACAACGGCAATGAAAAACCTTCAATACCTGTAGCACATGCCACTGGCCTTAATGAGACTTATGAATCGATGAAACTGCTGCTAAGACTCATCAAATATAAGGACCACACATGGAATATTTGTGGCGACCTTAAAGTTGTATCATTACTTCTTGGGTTACAGTTGGGCTACACAAAGCATATGTGCTTTTTGTGTCTATGGAACAGCAGAGATGACAAGAACCACTACAAAAAACATGATTGGCCATCTAGAACTGAACATCATGTTGGTAAATACAATGTGAAACACCAGCACTTATTGACCCTCAGAAAGTACATCTTCCACCACTTCACATTAAACTTGGCCTTATGAAAAATTTCGTGAGGGTATGGATCATCAAGGTAGTGGTTTCCAATATTTAATGGATAAATTCAAAGGAATATTGACAGATGCTAAGCTAGAAGCTGGAGTTTTCACTGGACCACAGATCCGCAGTGTCATCCACGACTCATCGTTTCCATCTAACCTAAATGAGAATGAACTAGGAGCATGGACATCTTTCGTTGAAGTTGTCAAAATTTTCTTGGAAACCACAAAGCTGAAAACCACCGTAAACTCGTAGAAAACATGCTTAAATCTTATGAAATAATGGGATGCAGAATGTCTTTGAAAATTCATTTTTTACATTCTCATCTTGACTTCTTCCCGGCCAACCTTGGGGCTGTAAGTGACGAGCATGGTGAGCGCTTCCACCAACAGATCTCAGTTATGGAAAACAGATACCAAGGTAATTTCAACCCAAATATGATGGGAGATTATTGTTGGTTCCTGCAGAAGGAGAGCTCGTCATCCTACAAGCGACAAAGGAAGAGGACACACCAAAGTTTCACTTAAGAACAGGAATTTGCCTTTCAGTAGTAACAACAAAATACTAACGCGCTTTGGTGGATGGTTGGGCGCAGGGTGGTAACTCCGCCAGAGGAATTCCGCTGTCTGTCTTAATCCAGAATAAAGGAGGAAAGACATCCCTGTTCACTAATTATTTAAGTATGCTTAACATAAAATGTGGCACGGAAAAGTAGCTTAGACGGCTTTCGTAATAGAAGCGGGTGAGAAAAAAAATGAAAAATAGGGGTTTTCGGTTACACAAAATCTGGACGTGATAGAGAAATTTTGATATCAGATCTGAAATCAGCATCAGCGCTTTAGTAGGAATCAGTAGTTCACGTGTCTGTAACAAAAAAAAAGTTGAAATTTGTTGCCTAGTGTAATCAGAAGTTTACAGGGGGAGAGGTTTTACCTCTTACAACAACAGCTCAAGCAGGAGTTTACAGGGGTAGAGGTTCGACCCCATTTCACAATAGTTAAGGTGGGGATTGAAAGCGAGGAGGCTTGTCCTCCTCGAGTAAGAGTTACGGCAGGAATTTAAAATGAGGAGGCTTGGCCTCCTTGGTCTAAGCCTCAGGCAGGAATTTAAAGTGAGGGGGGGCTCGGCCTCCTCGGGTGAAGGTTCAGGCAGGAATTTAAAGTGAGGGGGGGCTCGGCCCTCGGGTGAAGGTTCAGGCAGGAATTATTTTAGTCAGGGAGGTGCAACCTCGGGTAACAACGGGCCAGACAGGAATTTAAAAGGGGGCGAGGTGCAACCTCTGGTATCAAGAGCTCAGGCAGGAATGATTTAATTTACAATACGAGAAATAAATAAGCCTCAGTTTTGGGGGAATGCAGTCGAAGGTTAAGCTCCCACTTTAGTTGGAGAGCTAAAGAATTCTGACGTTAAGCATAATTTAAGCAAAAAGTTAACAAAAAAATTACTAATTTTTGTAAGGTATACACTTTTGGGTGGCGACATAATGTCGGGGGCCGACATGTACCGAGTACATTAAGTACATACATTAATTACCGTTAATTACAATTTTAGCAATTTGTTAATTGACATATCTAATACTAAAGTAATCTGAATAGGTAACACAATTTAAATAATGAAGGAGAGTTCTCCGTTGTTTTATAATTTAAAGGGGATTAACGACAATTATATATATTATAGTTAACAGTGATTACGCCAAATTATGTCAAATATTATTGGAAGAATGGGTGGTTATTATAGTTTGACAGTCTAATTAGCCAGCGATGAGGAAAGCGGAGAAAAGATACGGTGTACTTTTCATTTGAAAGTACACGGACATTAATGATAACGTAAGACATAAGTAACGGAATTTGAATGACAATTAGGTAGAAGTAGTAAGTACAGGTAATGAGAACGTGGATAACGATGTGCCTACGTAGATAATAACCAGTAGCCTGGCAGGGAACAATATGGTATATTATAATAATATAACATCACATCTTAACGTTATTAATTGGTAGCAGAGGCAAGAGAGAAGAGTTCGAATTCAGAGGCTCGCTTTTGACGACGTAATCGGAATTCGAGCCTTCGTCTCAGCAATAATAGACAACTTGCGAGAGGTGAAATAATAAAAAGAAAATAAAACAAAAAGAATACATGTACGTATCATGATCGTCAATAGACATGTACGACTGCACACGGTAGTGTACACATATCATTCGTCACACAATAGGTTGTGCGCGTAATATAGACACGAGTAAACATAGACTGATAAGTTGATAGAGAATAACTAGACAATGGGTAATAGGTAATAAAATAGGTAATAGGTGATAAAATTAATAAAGGACAACGGTCAAGAAGGAACATGGATGTATGAATGAGTATGGTTGCATAACACCGACAGGACACAACATATAAATAATGACTTATAGATAGTAAAGCTTTTATTAGTATTAAAGAATGTACCATACATTGAATACTAAGGATAGCCTCATACTAAGCACGTGATCGAAACGTGAAGGAAACTAAGTTACTTTATGACGTCAGAGTGACTTACTCTGTACGTACAGCATAAGTCATTATTTGGAGAAATCAAAGGAGACGAATTAGAGAGGCACAGCTAAGGGGGGGGGGACATTCGCTGTTTACAGCGAACTTCTAATGGCACAAACATGGATACTGTTCAACCATAGAAATGGTAAATCGCATGGTTGTGACACAGGGCATAATACTCTGGCTTCTTTTAGACTGTCAGGGAATATACCTAATGTTACTAATTCATTCATTAGTCTACTGAGGTGGACTGCAATTTCATCCGATACTAATTTGTACATTTTTACTGGGATCGTATTGATGTCAGAATCTTTATTTTCAGATTTCTTTATTGCTAAATAGACATCGTTTGGTTGGATTAGATGAAAGAAAAATGAGTTTGGAGTGGGTTGAGGCATGTATTGTCGGTGTAGTGAGTGTCAGTATGTGGAGTCGAGCTGCAGTATTGACCCGATATTTGCGAAGAAATTATTTAATAAATTGGCTTTGTCTTCGTGATCACTGTAAGAATTTTCGTCTTCCGTAAGAGAGAACAAGGGATTTGTTTTCACCTTCTATGTGCTAATTAAATCCTACAGTGTGTTCCATAGTTTTATGGGATTGGATTTTTGTTAAATTTTTTAACAATAATGAACTGCTTTTGTTTTTTTAATGACTGTATTTAGTCTGTTACAGTAATTTTTTAATGTCTGTTCGATAATAATATCAGTTTTCCGTAATTTAAAAAAGAGTATGTTTGCGTTTAATACTCACAATAGGTGCTGGGGTGATCCATTGGTTGTTGTATTTAGCTTGATATTACTTTTGATTTAAGAGGAAAGGTTGGGTTGAATATATCCATTAGTGTGCTTGAGAATGCTTGAAATTTTGTTCCAATGTTACTTTCAGATACTACAGTTCAGTCAAAAGCTGTTATTTCTCTTAGGAATTTTACTTTATTATTGTAGCCCTAAGATCTATAGCCTACTTTTATGTTTTCCTGTGCGGAGAAATGGGTGATTAGCATGGTATATGTAGGAAAGTGATCTGTGATATTTAATATTATTATAACTGAGATGCAGTCAAGCGGGTCCGCACCCAGATCTGATCTAACAGAGTTGAATTTCTAATGTCACTCCGAAGTCTAGTTGGCTTTGTAATAGCTAATTTAAAACCACTTGCAGTCATAATGTTGTGAAGGAAGTTTACGTTATTATTTAAATGTTCTTTTGTGAGATCAATATTTAAGTCTCCTGAATGACTTGCATTTAAACCGTGTTAGTTGTTGTTATAATATTGGTTCCTATTACTCGGATGCATTTCGGCCAAGGTCCCGTCAAAAACCTGAGACCATCCTCTTTGAATCCAAAATGCTACAACGATAACCCCGTCAGACGCGCACACGGAACCAATGTGCGTGGCATATATATATATATATATGTTACAGCAGAGCTTTCATTAATGCCTTTTATCATCTAGACAGTTTCAAATAACAAATTAATTAATTATAACCACTATAAAATTGTGAATGTAAATTGGTTTAAAACCAAGTTGAAATCCCGATTAATAATGACATACTAACAAAAATCTAGGATTGATGTCCACTAATATTGTTTAATATTGTCTATTTAATATTGTTTAATATTGTAATACATGTTTTAACTATTAATAATACTTATTTACTTATTTATTTATTTATTATATTAATTTATAACAAATAGCTGCTTATTTCTAATAAGAGCCCAGTAAAGCCTAAAGCTTAAGGGCCAAATTAAATAAAATAAATAGCCGAGCTTTACAATTATTCATGTCATTGTAAATTGAAAAAATTAATTTATTTTATTATTATTAATAAAGGTTATTCTATCTATCTATCTATCTATCTATCTATATACTTAATTTAAAGTTAGTAAAAGAAGCATAATGTTAAAGATATCAGATGAGAATAAATTCTGTAAAATATGAAAAAGGCTTATCGTCGTTGAAGTGTGGATTTCTTTATAAAATATGAAAATAGTCTCGAAAAGATTAACGTCCCTTTTGGATTTGTTTAGTAAATAAGAACATATTAAGTTTTCATTCTTTTGAAAATAGACTCAATTTTTTTTCAAGGAATAAAAAAGTCGACTCTTTCATTTCATTGAAATATGAAGAAAATAATTTTAGCTTTAATGAATAAAGCTGTCTGATTAAAATTCATTTCTTAATGAAATAGAATTATGAATATCGAAGTATAATACTTAAAGGAAACGTAATATTTTCGTGAAAAAAGCTTATTCACAAATTAACTTCAAATATACAGGGTGACACAAATAAAACGGAACCCTCTCTTCATTATTAAATATATTATTTACTTTCTTGGCAAATTTTTTGTGGGCTAGCTTAAGTTTAGTTTAGTTTAATTTGTAATATCTGTAAGTCCTTCTTTGTATTCACCTGCTGTTGTTTTGAGTAAATTATTAGGATCACCTGAAGATTAGGGCCCCCAGCTTTCGTTAGTTAGCCTTATAAAGCTAACTAACGAAAGTATCACGACTTAACCTAACCAATCGTTAGATCAATTGTACGCCCTTGACGATTGGTTAGGTTAAATCGTGATATTTTCGATAGTTAGCCTTATAAGGCTAACTAAAGAAGACTGGGGGCCCTGATCTTCAGGTGATCCAATTATTATTTTTTTAAGTTTGTAAGCCTTAAAATTGAAATGGTGTATTCGAAAAAGGAAAGTGTGTTTATTAGTGAAACTTATTTTAAAATTTCACCATTTAAAGAGTGTATTGGAGAGTTTAAACAGAAATTTTCGAATGAAACTGTTCCAAGTAAATCATCAATACATCGAACTGTGCAGCGATTTCGTGAAGAAGGGTCCGTTATTCCACCAAAACGACATTATCCTCGATGAACAGTAACTGATAATGTACTGAATGAAACCCGACGTTCAGCCATGAAAGTCTGCTCAAAGGTAAGCAAAACAGCTGCAAATCAACACGGAATCCTGTAGGCGAGCACTTCACTACATACATCTTGAGGCTTACAAAATCAACACCGTACACCAATACTTGCCTCCTGATTTAGAAAAATGTTTAAGATTTTATTAGTGGTTTAAACGATATCTGAGATGCAAATGCAAGAAATTTAACTTTCTTCACTGATGAAGCGTGGTCCCACCTCTCAAGTTACTTAAAATCTAGAACAGTGGTTCTGAACTTGGGGTACGTTTGCCCCAGGGGTACGCGAGGGAATTTTATATACGATTAACAAACGGCCACAAGTCACACGATAGTAAAGAAAGTAAAAATCCTCTATGCCTCTCGAAAATCCAGAAAATCCCTTGAAAGAATTCATAGGGTATGGAGAAGAAAAAGGCTGAGAACCGCTGCTCTACAAGGTGTTCGAAAAGTTCTGTCACCCCCTACAAAATGTACATATTGTAATACAATTTGTTTTTGTGTGATTAATTGTATTTATATGTGGTAGGTGTAATTTAAGAAACAGGTCACAAGCAACAATTACTTTAATTACAGTAAATACAGTTACTAATTACAGTTACTAATCAAGAATATCTGTGTGTGCACCATTATTTTCGTAACAAAGGATTATGCGCCTCCATGTGCGGTGTGAGAATCGATGCAGCATTGCTGGAGTGATTGCACCAAATGCATTTCAAACAGCGTGCTTCAATTCCTCTGTTATGCAGTAACGCACCCGGGATACGTTGTGCTTGACGAAACTCCATAACGCATTGTCACACATGAAGACAGCTGTGGACTTCGGGGCGGCCACTCAAGAGGGGCAGGTCCCTGAACACTTCGTTGAGGAATTCCCTCACATTGATGGCAAAATGAGCCGGAACCCCGTCTTGTTGAAACCCCACACGACCAAGCAGCCCTAAACGTCCGAGCTCAGGCACAAACCAGTCCCGTAACATGTTGAGGTAAGCAGTTTGATTGACAGGACCTTCAAAAAAATGTGGACCGAACAAGTTCCTGGCAAACACTGCACCCCATATCATCACGTGCGGTGGATGGCGTTCCATTTCCGCAAAGAAGTGTGGATTTTCCTTGCTCCAGAAGTAAACATTTCTCATTTGGCGATACGGTAAACTGCACACTCGTAAGAGAAAAATCACTATTCCACGTGCAGGAATTGTTGGAAAAAACGATCAAAAACCGTTCACAGGCTTCATATCGCTTCTGCATGTCTGTATCGCTTAATTCATTAACAAATGACGGGTTTCATGCAAGATCTTTTGTCATGTGATCTCTCATTGTGGACATGGGGACTGCAAGTTCTTGTGATCGTTTCCGAAGTGATTGTTTTCGGTGAGCGAGCCACCGATGCAATCACACCTTCACAGTGTTCTGCTCGCGTTGTTGGTCTTCCCGACCGTGGTCTGTCCTTGATGGAGCCAGTTTCAAACAGCTTTTTCTCCCAGCGTAATACCGTCTTGTTTGGTGGTGCAGCCTTATTGAATCTTGTGTTGAAATCATTGTGGATATCATGCATCGTTTTGCCAGTATGTGCTCATCACTATCCTTTCCTCCAGAGTGTATGTTAACTGGTTTGCCATTGTTCACACAACTCTATTACCTGGAAAAGGAAAAAAAGTTAATGAATCACATATAAATTCAATTAATCACACAACAATAAAATTAGTATTACAATATGTACATTTTGTTGGGGGATGACGGGACTTTTCGAACACCCTGTAGAACAACAAAGTGGAATGCTAAAAATCCGAATGAATTTCATGCGATTCTTTTACATGACCAAAAGATTGGTGTTTGGTGTGTAATCTCTAGGAGACTCACTGTAGGGTCAATTTTCTTCAATGAGACAATTAATTCAGAACTTTTAACTGATAAAATTTTGAGTCTTTTCACTCAGCAGCTACACGATGATAAACTTTCTGAAGGGTGTTTTCAACAGGATAATGCTACGGCCCACACAGCTCATGCAACGCTAAATTTCCTACAAGGAGTTACAATGACAAAAGGAAGCCTCAAGGACCTTTCGATCCACTAGGGGAGGTTCCTGTTATTAAACTAGTGCATTTTTTGATTATTCTATCAGTAGTAGAAAACTGGATAGAAAAGCATAAGGCTCTCTCTTCCCATCCTCCGCTCCCTCTCTGCCACGAAAAAGGTTGAAGAAAATACCTTGATCCTGGAAAAGTAGCCAAGGAAATTTGACAAGAAAGAGCAGAATACATAATAAACTAGACCTACAATTCCGCCATGCACACAGAGATCATACACTCGATAGCACCGCTGTATAAACTAACAAATAGTATATTTGTGCTGATCGTATATCAACAACTAGGTATCGTCACAAAAACCTCGAACATATGGTTTTGATTTTATATATAAAATATTTACAGCTCTATTTACCGAGGTATTGGAAAAATCGCCGCGAGGAAAATTCGCCGCAAAAAAAAAAATTAAAACGATTGTTTATTAAAACGATGTTTATTAAATTATTAAACGTATGTTTATTAAAAATCAATAAAATCATATTAAAGTGATGGAGGTTCATTGCAACGGCTCTCAAAAATAGAGTTTATTTTGTGAATTGTAGTTCCTTATTTGTTGCTGTAACCTTTTGTTCAAATCTTTATATTTTTTTTCATAGAAGAATCATCACGCTCAACTTCTATTTTCTTTTTGTTTGCCAAGATTTCTTCTTTTTTAAATATTGATATTAGTTTCTAGATATTTGGATACATATTAGCGACAACTTTCAAGGGAATTGTGGAACCTTTCTACGCTATTATTTGTTCGAGGCATTTCGTTCTCTGTTCTTTCATTGACGTTCCAAGTTTCAATTGGAAATGTAGGTACCAATCTGCGTCGCCGATTGCCTCGACCCCTTTCCCCTCCGATATAGTGGAGGGGAAAGGTGGGTACAATTTTTCACTCTAAAACAATAATCTCTTGTATAATTTAGGTCTCGGGAGCACCATTGTCCCAAACTCTCCGGCTGAAAAAAAAAATTGCGCGCATACTACCGTGCGTTCTGCGGCTTTGTATTACCCGCAGAAAGCATCGCAACGACAAGATGACCGACCGGATGTATCCTTTCTCATTTTAATTAGCCCTTTAAAGAGCTTTTAATTCGACATCCGGATAGCGCAGCGGCTATTTAAACGTCATTTAAACTTATTTTTACACCGGAAATGTTAAAAAAAAAATTTATAAATTGCTTTAATTTTATTTTTTTTGCGGCGAATTTTCCTCGCGGCGAATTTACCTAGAATCGTCACGTAGACCAAATGGATGTGGGTCCAAATAATCAGTAACGTTTATCTTGGTCCTAAATGTGGTTGTAAAAGAATTGCAGACAAAGGTTACTAGGAAAACTAGAAAAAACTCACTGGGCTCCAAAAAGGCTCCGGAGATCCGTTCATTCTTTCTCGTGATTGTTTAGAAACCCAAAAGTAGCTTGACAACTCTGACTGGTTTCCATTTCTGCAATTGTAGTCGAGCTCCTACACAGTTTACGATGAACTTCCACTTTGGCAACCGCTGGTACAGGCCAAAACAAAGGTAATTAAACGCCAAAAACATTGTCATCTGAAATTTTACAAAAATTAAAAAATTAAAAGTTTAAGAAAACGTGTAGATTCATTTTCTTACTTTTTCGTTCATTTTACATCTCCAAATAGTTCCTCGCCTCGCAATTTTATTTTCAAATATCTTTTTAACTGGGTAACTTTATCCAATCAAACAGTTAGAATCTTGGGTAAGAGTTGTTCTCATTAGAATTAGTCTCTCCCATTAAGGAATTATGTATCCGCAAACTGATGTCCATTTCTAACCATTCTGACCAAAAATTTCGTCCTTTAACTATAAGCACAATAATCCATTGGAACAAACTCTTCAGAAAGCATACAATTACATCTTTGCTGAATAGGGATCTTTTCTCCAACTAAATGAAATCTTCTGGCACTAACCAGTGTTAATCATTGAAGTGGGTATTACAGTATATGCGAAAGGGATTAAAGGAAAAAGAAGAAAAACGGAGTTAGTGGTCACTATATAAAAATTACATAATTTTATCTACATAGTAGTAAAGTTCAGTCTGTAAAGTGATTCCATTTACGTGCTGAAGGTAGTTTACAATTGTATAGGGTGTTCTAAAGTCATGCAAGTGAATATGGTGAAGTGTACATGCATATTCACTCGCGTGACTTTATGAACACCCTGTATAAGCTACAGTATATGTGTTATAATAATGAATATATATAAAATCTCTTTATTTTATAGTTTTATAAAGCCATTCACTAAAGAAATTTAAAAACTTTACATACAGGTTAAGTAAACAAGAAAGAAGTGCATTTATAATTTTAGGCCTACAGCGAATGAGTCTACATTTAATTCCTCTATCATACTAATTAAGTAGTCAAGAGTTTGGAAATATCCTTTGTGAATTTACTTAAAATTTGAACATCCTTCATAGCATGGGACATCTCATTCCAAAATTTCAGAGCATGACACATAAAAATCATTGGTTGGTTACTTGGACTTCTGTTAAAAGGTAAATTAAATTGACATACCTGTCTGATATCTCGTATGATAAGAATGTTTACTGCAAACCAGTTCCGAGATGTCATGAAGGAAAAAATTCCACCTACTGAAAAATTTAAACTTATACCCTAAAAATTTTACGAAAATAGCCTTGATACATTTTTTTATATTCTTGAAATACCTCAATTTACGCTGAAATTTTGATTTTCTTGCTGAAATTAGATGTCTGAAATTTATCCGGACGATATTCGAAATTTTTTACGCAATTTACTTCTTCGAAAATTTTTCAATTGATTTTTCAATCATTTTTGGGACATTCTTTTATTTTTTCGCATTAAGCCATGATTAATTTGAACCCTCAAAAATGCTCAAGCTTATGCAAAAAGGTGTTCTCGTTCCGGTGAGTCGTCAGGGTGAATGAATGGATAAAGTCATGGTCCGCAAAAATGGCAGTCAGAGACAGAAGTTCGAATTCCAACAGGTAAAACTAACAAAATCTGTCATATTATAATATAGTTACCTAGTTATCTGCTAATGTATTGCTGTAGTTTAAGAACTAGTCTCTACATGTGGATTGAAGGTTGTTTACTAAAAGCTAGGGAGTTTAATTGGCATTTCCTCCAATAGATGGCGCCTCATATTCAAATATCGTGGTACGACGTCGGTTACCAGTTTTAAAGCTAAATACTTATAAAATCTCAAACTAATGAAAATATCACGACTTAACCTAACCCTACCAACTAATTAGGTTAATTGAATGCCCGGTTAGGTAAACTGTACGCCCTTGATAATTGGTTAGGTTAAGTCGTGATATTTTCCTTAGTTTTAACGAAAATATTCTGTGTCAAAATTGAAGTCTAGCAACTGGTAAAACGTCTAGAGTCCGGGATAACAGGAAAGTACCAAAAATTCTTCCATGAAAAAACCTAAAAAAAAATCGCCAAAAACCCAAGTCCGGATTAAGAGAAACTCGATTATGGAGCATCTCAGACAAGTACCCCTAATCTGGCTAATTATAAATTTAACCTCCGACTTACGAGATATTCCTTTTAATTTCCAGCTAATGAATTTGTCTTATTTAACTTCAAATTGACACAAGTAGAATAATTATTTAATTTATAATTGAATTTAATTCAATTTTTATCTTCCACTTAAAAATTTCCGTTACTTTATTATTTTCTGTTACCATTAATTACATTAATAGTATTCCCCCAAGCAAGAGTTAGGGGAATTCTGCATCGTTATTAATTACATTGATGGTATTCCCAAAAGTAAGGGGATTTCTGTACTGATAAAAAATAAAGAGAAAATTAATGATAATTTTAGAAATTTTTTGTATCATTTAGACAAGGAACGATAAATAGTATTAAATGTACAATATTCGTACAATGAAAAACAATTTTTTATCATATAAAAGCGAGGTTGGTGAATCATCTCCTGAACATGCGTATACTTATACATATAGACCAAGGTCCTCAGAGATGATATAGATGTATGTACAGAGGAATGTTTTCTCCGTTAAGGGGATTTCAAGATGTTAATTATATTTTAATCGAGATATTCGGGGGGGGGGGTATTGATTCATATACGGGGTCTCCCACAAACGACGTTATATGGCAACAAGTAGCAACTTTATTTTATGTATCACCTTATTTAATTACACACTTTTTCCCCCATTCTCTAAGGGAGAAGGCTCATTATGAGAAAAATTTGGACTGCTCTTATAGACGAACCATTTATACATACTTCATCGTCGTTATAAGGTACCATCCCAACTTCAAACTTCGGTTTCACCTTCATGAAACGGTGGAAATAATAAAACTAGTGATTCTTCAGATGAGACCAAGGTTCCCACTCACTTTAGTCCCTTATCACAAGATACTTACCAATCAATCCCTCATTTCACTAGTTTTCTGGTGAAACCTCTCTGTTTTACACACCCTTTTCGTATTATTGGAATTATTATCATTAGAATGGGAAAAACGCCCACACTTGACGAAAGAAGTTAAATAAGTCGTGAGAAGACTGTCACGAGTGCTAGTCATTGCAAAGCCAGTCGCTATCAAACGACCTAGAAGTATAATTGTGCGATCTGAGCAATTGTGACAAATTCAAAGTGCACTGTCACATCTCGGTAACGTGTTTATTAATTAGTTTGGTAATGGCTGGCAAATAGGATTCAAATCGGACTGTTTTTAGAGTGAGAGAATAATGTTTGGCACTCTTTGGCACCGTTTGTGAAAATACTTGCGTACATAAAAAATGTCTGAAGATTTTAGGTGAATATTTCTAATTACGAGAAATTAAAGAAATATAAAAAGGTCATAATGAGAATTTATTAGAAAACTTTAATTAATCCATTTCTCATTATGGTTTTATTCTCTCCCCACCCCCCTACCCATCCCAATTCTCCCACCCCCCTATCCACCTAAATTGTATAAACAAAATAAAAATATATTTCGAATGAGCTTTAATGCAACAGAAAACGGACCTTTCACAATAAAGATTGAAATTTTTTTTTTTATCATAAATTCCCATTTCACCGAAGGAATTATACGATAGCTTTAAAATATTAACTTTGCATTCAAATACCAATATAATAAATTCCTAAAACGACTCTCTCACCAGTTGTGAATGCCGAAGAAAGGACGAAAATAGAAAGCATTCTCTTCCACCAAATCCCCAAACTGAAACGGGATGCTGCTGAAAAGCCGGTCTCAGATCGATCCTGAGTATTTGCTCGAAAGTAAGTATGGGATACTTTAGTCGTTCAGTCCCAGCAGTGGGAACCTCTTTAGTTGAGTGTGAAACATAAAGAATAGCGTGAAAACATCAAATCCACCAGAGAGAAATTCCTACCGTCAACGCCATGCCATGTCGAATCCAGTGTGAAAGTTTTACACATATACGAGTATAAGTGTAAACACAGTATGAGAGTTTTCACTATTCTTTATTTTAATTCGCTTCTTTTTTCTCCCTATTTCTTCCTCGGGTTAGCCCAGCGTTTACGAAACTTTCTTTTTTATCCAACTCCCTCTTCAAATTGACGTCAATTCTTCACGACCGCTTATTTCAACTGTGAATGACATTTATCGAGTGCATTTTATTTGTACTACAATCAGCAGTGTGAGGTAGCGTAATGTTTTATTTATTATTGTACCATATTCCATGATTTATTCTCTAAACAAGGTTTACATATCGTATCACTTTTGTAGAAGAAGTAAGGAAGTATGTCGATTAGTTGTAAAATAAGATCATAATTTTCTTTTTGGAGTTAATAATAATGATTATTCAGGCGGGCCATAAAATGGCACAGCACTTAGGCCTACTAATGTGATCCACTGCGCTAACTCCTAAATTATTATTGCCGGAAATCATCGGCATTAGAACCCTTTACCTCAGTGTCTTTTTTGCCCTTGGAGGGAAGCGGTGTTATCCAGGCAACTATGGACGCTGGTTCTTTTTTGAGTTACGTTTATTAAAAGAATACAAGTGTGTTAAGGAAGGTTTACTCCCAAAAGAAGTATATACTCACTATTGAAACAAACTTAACCCATTAATACTCAAAGAAAAAGCTAATTACTATAAACATAAATTCGAACAACACAAAGGTGATCTCAAACAATAGTGGAACCTCATTGGCAAAGCGATTAATACAAAACAAATAGAATCCTCGATCTCTAAAAAAAGCTATTAATTAATAATGAACACCTACTTAAGAACTTCCTCCCACATTCTGTCTTCTTGCTTCCCACACCGACATACGATTTAGTGCCAGTCATAAAACAATTGCAAGACAAAAAATTGTACGCTGGACACAATCCCAAACAGAATTTACAAAGAATGCACGAACTTAATTACACCCAAATTCGCAAAGCTCATCAACCTATCCACTGAAAATGGTATCTTCCCAGAATGCCATAAAAAGGGTAGAGTATGCTTTATTTTCAACTTAGGAGGTAAAACTTCCCCTTCGAACTACAGATTTATCTCCGTGTTTCCATCCATTAGTAAATGATATGAGAAAATTCGTATTGAAACGCCAGATAATATGCAAACAACAATTTGTCTTTCTGCGAAAACACTCGACTAACGATGTAATAACCGCTATATCACAAGAACTTTATAGCAGTCTGAACAAAAAAAAAATAGTAATAATCCTACTTCATATACCTAAAGTCTTTGTTACAGTACCTCATGACATATTCTTAGAAAACTCGGACATTACGGATTTAGGAGACTACCCTCAAAATGGTTTCGTTCATACTTGACAACAAGACCCAGTTTATAGCACAAGACTATCTTACTTCATAGAAAGGATCCATATCCCACGTAGTGCCTCAAAGGAGCATTCTGACACCTATCCTGTTTCTCCTTCATATAAAAGACTTCCATCTATCACTAAATAATTCATCCTGTTATCAGCATGCAGATGACACGTCAAACATAACTTCAGACAGAGACGTGTCGTATAAAGCTTATCCTTGTCAATAGGCCTCATTATTCTCATGTAAAGCTTATCCTCGTTAATAGGCCTCATTATTGTTGTGTAAAACTTATCCTTGTTGATAGGCCATACCGTATTTTTCTTTTGTTGTAATTATTGTACTTAGCATTATTTTATGTTCTGTATTAGTGATGTAGGTCACATCCGCATCCGCATCCGCATCCGCGGAACATCCGCACATTTTCTCGCATCCGCCTCCGCGTCCGCATCCGCACTTTGGACTGCGGATGTCGTGCGGATGTGGACCGTTGAGATAAAACGTCATTAATAAGCGGAAATTATCAAATTCTACTATATTAATAGAACTAGTTCATTGTGCGCAAAAGTGATGCAAGCGACAAGATGAGAGGCTGTTCTTGTATGAAGTTACTCTCTTGCAACCTACTTAGATCCACGTTACAAAGCTAAGTTATTTTCACCTAGTACATTAGAACGAGTTAAATCATCACTTGGCAAAGCAGTTGAAGAGCTTCAATCTCTTGAATCTGTCGCTTCGCCACCCACCAAAAGAATAAAAGTTTCAGTGACAGAACCAACACCTTCAACAAGCAAATTTATCACAGAATCTGTCTCTCAGTTTCTTGAGTCAAGCAGCAATGACGAGACCTACGCGATGTCAAAAGATGTAGTAAAAATGATCGAGAGCTATCACCAAGAAAAACGCCTGGCTGCATGTGACAATCCTATTAGTTGGTGGAAAAATACGCAGAATATCTATCCATACTTGAGTAAACTTGCAAGGAAACATTTAGCCTGTCCTCCAACAAACGTACCAAGCGAGAGATTATTTAGCAGTGCTGGATTAATATATGATGAAAAGAGAAACAGACTGGCAGCAGAAAAGGCAGAAAAATTAATGTTCCTTAAGCATAACCTTCCTATAATTAAGTTTGAACATTAAACGATGAACATCTTAGTTTACTTTATTTTAATTACTCATTTATAAATATGCCTAATAAAACTTTAAACTTAATATAAATAGTTATCAAGCTAATTAAAGATCTCTTTCTATAAGGGTGGAGGTTGGGGAAAGAGGTCGGTGGGGTGCATTTGAGTTGGGTTCACGTCCCGCATCCTGGTAACACAATTATGGTTTCTAATTGTGGCTGAAACTCAACAAAATATAACGAATTTATTTGCAGACGAATTCACTAATTGATTTCTATATTAGTTAGATGCTTGATATTATTTTATATGTTCAGAGAAAAGTACAGCAATTATTGTACAATTAATCAATTATACTACATTATAGCTACAGCTCTCTCTATATAATAACTTATTATATACGTTAAACACAACAAATCTCGAATATATCCTAAAAAATAACGAAAATGTAGACATCCGCATCCGCATCCGCGGATGTTGAAATCAAACATCTTCATCCGCATCCGCATCCGCGGATGTGAAAAAAATGACATCCGCTACATCACTATTCTGTATACCTCACTGTCGTTAATAAGCATTTTATAATATTGCACAAACCTATAATTAAACAACCGTTATTCACTGTAAAAACTTGCAGTGGCGGCTCGTGACTTTGTTTTGGGGGTGCTGCCTCAGAATTGCGAACAATTGTGTCGATTATATATATATATATATGAGAGAGAGAGAAAGTCGAATAGATAAATAGATAACTACTCACTACTCAGTCATAAAAATAAGTAAAATAGTATCATAAAATCAATTATAGGGTACTTACGCTTAACGGGTAATTTCGAATTTGGCAAAAATTTTATTTATAAACAAATTCCATTCTTCTGTTTTTATTCTGAGCGAAAAAATATTCTAAAAAATGAAAGCCAATATTGTAAATAATCCAATTATTATATAATTAACTTCAATCTCATGACAAAAAATAAATGATAACCAATCATTGATAAATGCAATTCGGAAATTAAATTTCGAATTAGCAAACGATACAGCAACACAGCTACCACGTCAAACAAACAAATCGGCACTGCTCTGTCCACAGTGCTTTGGATCCTCTTAAACCCGCGATTCTGACTCGCTCTTCGTACGTCCGCCACCGAGGTTTCAAGCGTTTCGAACAAAATCTGGAACTGTTAAGTACGCCGTTCCACGGGAAGGCTGAAGCTACTTTCGTGATTCATTCGTTCGGCATTCAAATAGTTTAAGGAAAAAAGGATATAATCTGATTTAAAAACTCAAAGTTCATTGAAAAAAAACAATGAGAGAGGCTATTTTAAATATTTAAATATAAAGATCATAAGATCATGGGGGTGCTGCAGTTCCACAGTGCCTACCTGCGAGCCGCTCCTGGTAAAAAGACATTCCCTTTATTTATGCTAATTAAATCTAAAACCACAGAACTATTTTAATCTCCTTGGTAAAATATATTATTTATTTGTTTATGGTCGAAAAAACATTCTTGACCTTGCTTAACGATTTCATTTAACTAAATTTGCCTTCATTACAGTAAGCCTACAACCTTGGGCTACTATATACAGGGTGTCCCATAAGTCCGGCATCATAGGAAAAATAATTAAAAAAGGCAAAACAAAAGCTTTCATTTACAGAACGTGCTCAATATGTCCACCATTGTTTTCAATACACAAATTCAGACGTGATACCCAGTCAGCAAGCACACGGTGAATGATGTCAGGAGTAATGATGTTACATGCCCCAATAATGCGCTGCCGCAAATGTTCAACACTCCTAATTTTTTCTGCGTATACCAGCGCTTTCAAGTGGCCCCAGAGATAAAAATCTAGTGGCGTGAGATCCGGGCTTCTAGCTGGCCATTCCACAGGCCCTCGACGTCCTATCCAATGACCAGGGAATTGTTGGTACAGGTATTCCCTTACTTGGGTACTGTAATGTGCAGGAGCGCCGTCTTGCTGGAACCATGTTGGGAAATTTCCTTCTTCGTTCAAGACACTTGGAAATGCTTCTTCCTTGAGCATACGTAGGTAGGTGCCTCCAGTGACATGTCATGTTTATCGAAAAAGAGGGGGGCCTATGATGCGATCCTTCCAAATGCCACACCATACCATCACCCGAGATGCACCTTGTTCCTTTGAAGAGGTGTACCAGTGAGGGTTGTTTTGAGACCAGTAGCGGGTGTTCTGTCGATTTACCTCACCATTTCCATAAAAAAACAGCCTCGTCACTGAACAGAATGGTGGACGGGAAATTGGCATCCCGAGCATATTGTTCCGTAGCCCATTCACAAAATTCCATCCGCCGGTCGGGATCATCTTCGCTTAATTTCTGTAGGATCTGAAGTTTATATGGATGCCATTTGTGAGCCTGAAGAATGCGATGGATGCTACTTTTCGACACTCTTGTCTCGGCGGACAATCGCCGGAGAGACTTATTAGGACTTTTGTTAAAATGAGCCAGGATAGCAGTCGCTGTATCATCGTCAATGGACCTCCTTGAAGGTCCACTGCATGGTTTATCTTCTATGGATCTGTTTCCTTAAACTTTGCAACAAGTCTGCTAACACAACTCTGTGTTATTGGCTCGCGGTCTGGATGCAGTCTGTTAAACTCAGCAGCGGCCACTCTTTGACTCCGATTTCCTATGAGTAGAATTATCTGGATTCGTTCTTCCTTGCTCACAGACATTATGGCCTGTAGAAAGAGAAAAATATGAATTATGGTTTGTAGAAATAGAAAAATATGAATTTCTCCTATGATGCCGGACTTATGGGACACCCTCTATATTAGGAAGAAAGTATAATGGGATCACCTGAGGATCAGTGCCCCCAGCCTTCTTTAGTTAACCTTATAAGGCTAACTAACGAAAATATCACGACCTAACCTAACCAATCGTTAGGTCAACTGTACGCCCTTGACGATTGGTTAGGTTAAGTCGTGATATTTTCGTTAGTTAGCCTTATAAAGCTAACTAAAGAAGGCTGGGGCCATGATCTTCAGGTGATCCGTATAATGTAATAAGATAAACATTATGATGCATGTTTACAAGATTCTACGTGAAAATCGACCTTTAGACCCGGTATTCTCTCCGACAAAATAAAAATTTCATACCAAGTTTAATTTTTTAGTGTGAAACATGTTTTACCGTGTTTATCATCGACAGAAAAAGGTTTTACATCATATTAAAAAATGCTGAAAACGAAGAAATAATTGCAATCGTAAATCTCTCTCTCTCTCTCTCTCTCTCTCTCTCTCTCTCTCTCACACACACACACACACAATTACAGAAAGCACGCTCACACACTTGCCTTCCTTGTTCATAAACTAGATAAGTATTTTGTAGAAATACATAATTTTCTAATGAAGGAAACCTTTAAAGAAAAAATGCATGGCATGAATCAGATGAAGTAAAGTTGGGTTTCTGCCGTCCCTATTTCTTTTCTTTCTTTTTTCTCTTCCTTCGTTTGAGTGGCTGGGTGCATGTGAAGGGTGAGGGCATGGTGTAGAAAGTCTGATTTCTGTTTTCAATTTTTGGTTCAACCCCTTTCTTGTAGAAACATTTCGTGACTTTGCCAGCGTTATACCTTTGAGCGTACATGGGTGTAGATATGGAAAATTTAACCTTTGCCTCTCTTAATCCTTTTGCAGTCAGCCTGGAGTGGGCCATGAGGTCTTTGTTGGACCGATACCTCGGTAAATAAATCTGTAAATATTTTGTATAAAATCAAAACCATATATTTGAGGTTTTTGTGACGATGACGATAACAAGTAAGTGATATAAGATCAGTACAAATATGTTATTAGTTACTTTATCCAACGGTGCTATCTTGTGTGCAATTTATATGTGTGTATTTGAGGTTTTTGTGACGATGACGATAACAAGTAAGTGATATAAGATCAGTACAAATATGTTATTAGTTACTTTATCCAACTGTGCTATCTTGTGTGCAATTTATATGTGTGTATAGCGTAATTGTAGCACGAACGCTGTAGTTTCTGTATTCCCCTCTTTCCTGTAAAATTTCCTTGACTACTTTTCCAGGGTCACAGTTTTTTCTTCAGCCTTTTTCCGTACCCGCCTGTGTCGGGGAAAGAGCAGTGGGTGGAGAAAGAGAACCTTATGCTTTTCTATCCAGTCTTCTGTTACTGCTACAACAATTAAAAAATGAACCAGTTTAATAACTGGAACCGCCCCTAGTGGACCGAAAAGTCTTTGAGATTTGCTCTCTCTCTCTCTCTCTCTCTCTCTCTCTCTCTCGAAACTAAACATTTTTTGTATATGATCGTTTATTCCTCATATTTCCCAAATCCAAGATGTCGAGTTAGGACAATAGAGCAGAGAGGAATGTTTAATGAAACTCCAAAGAAATTCTATCGAGTAAAGCTCGAGTCATTTGTCGTTCAAACATTGAGCTTCCAAATTCTATTACTTTTTCAAAATACACCTCACCTTAATCAACTTATTCCTCTTACAATACACACACACACACACACACACACATATATATATATATATGCAATAAAATCGCAGAACAACAGGTGATCTTTTTAATAAGCAAAGAATCACAGGGAAAAGGAAAAGGAGACACGAAGTCCGAGCGCTTTCGTGATGTATTCACATCTTCAGGGACAAGAAAGAAATAGACAGAATTTACAAAGTAAATGAGTTAAATACACAAGCGAAAAAATTCCCCAATAGGCAACTCAATTTAAAAACTATAAAACAATCTAAAACTTCCCCAATAGATAACTTAATCTAAAGGCTACTAAATTATTGAATACATAAAAAAAACTATATAAAGGAAATTAGACAATTAACATGTACACAAAAAATTATAACAGTTATTAGAAATAGTATTTAATTAAAACCGGCAATTAAGTGGCAAGAATCTAAGGAAACAAAAGACATGGCGCAATCGTCGGCACGTGCTACTTCCAGAATGTTGCGTTACCTATTGGGGAAGCAAAAAATTCCCCAATAGGCAACTCAATCTAAAAACAATCTAAAAATTTTCCCAATAGATAACCTGTTCGAAAGTCTACTAAACTATCGAGTACATAAAGACTATATAAAAGAAATAACACAATTAAACTGTACACATAAAAATGTTAACTTATTAAAATAATATTTATTTAATTAAAGCAAACAATTAAGTGGCAAGAATGCGATCAAAATAATTCACTACCTTTCTAACAATGTATGAGTCTAATTTGTAAAGCCTAGGGCTAATATTAAGAACAAAATCAGCATTATTCTTGGACCTTTTCCAGTTTGTGTACCGTTTTTCATATAATTTATTTTTGCTTCTTTTCAGATAAAAAATGAGTGATAATATCAATTTTTTAATTTATTTTTTTAGGTTAATTGTACGCCCTTGACGATGGGTTAGGTTAAGTCGTGATATTTTGCTTAAAGCTAACGAAAATATCACAACTTAACCTAACCAATCGTCAATGGCTGACAGACATTCTTGAGCGTGACCGACTGACAAACAGACATTCGCGGGTGTTTATATTAATAATTTTGAGGAATAAGAACGATGAAACGATACATATTGGAGTTTTATTGGCAGACGTTTCGGAAAAATTAATTATGAAAAACGGTATGAAAAATTAATTATGAAAAACGGTATGAAAAATTAATTATGAAAAACGGTATGAAAAACGGTACACAAACTGGAAAAGGTCCTTATTCTTGATCACACTCGATTCAAGAATATTTCTACTAACAATAGATTTACTAAAACTTAATTTGGAGGCATTTTTCCAGTCAATGGGATGATTAGTATCTCTTACGTGAATGAAAATGGCGTTAGATTCCTGGTCGGTTCTTATACTGTATTTATGCTGCTTAACACGTAAACTCTAGCGTCTTGCCAGTTTGACCAATGTAAAATTTATTACATATTGTGCATGAAATTTTATATACGCAACCCTGTTCACTTAAAGGGAGTTTTTAATCGATGAATTCTTAATTACATCTAAATTTCTGAACGCGATATTTACGTTAAAAGTCCTCAGCAGTTTCGGGAGATCAAGGAAATTTTCTTTAAATGGTAATGCTGGTGCCAACTGTAGTATGCGGTCTACCTACGATTGGTTAGGTTTAATCATGATATTTTCGTTAAAACTAACGAAAATATCATGACTAAACCTAACCAATCGTCAAGGGCGATTGACAATGGGATGTAAACAAACAATTAGTAAACAAGATAAGAAGCTATAATTAAAAGGTTGACCGCCGAATCGTAGGTAGACCGCATACTACAGTAGCACCGTAATGCTAAGACGTTTTTTGTGGTATAAAGAGTCTTGTCGTTTACCTCGTAGAAGGTTTTCTTTGCCATGTTTAAAGATTTATCTCTGCAGTTCTTTGGATATTTAAATCAAACGCAATTTTATATATTTGACTAATTTCATCATCAATGAACTCTGGGCTACAAATTCGTAAGCATCTTGGGAACAAAGTAGAAAAAACGGTTCGTTTTACGTTAATGTGGTGAGCCGAATAATAATGTATATAGGAACAATTATTATTAGTGGGTTTTCTGTAAATATTGTACTTAAATTTTTTCCGGACCTATATATTAAAACATCTAAAAATTGGATCGATGAATCGTTTTCTATTTCAACTGTAAAATTGATAGAGGGAGTTAAATTATTAAGCTTGGGTAAGAATTCATTGAGATTTAAAGTTTCTGGTCGAAGACAAAAAAAATCATCTACGTACATATCTAAACCACGGAACGTAATTTGACAGAATCTTCGATAATAATTTACTTTCAAAAAACTCCATATATAAGTTACTTAAAATGGGAGAGAGGGGGTTTTCCATAGCCATACCAAATTTCTGCCTAAAATATTCATTATTAAACACAAATTTCGAGTCTACTATGCACAGCTTAATTAATTCTATAATGGTAGTCACAGGTAATGGCAAATTATGCTTAACCAATTCTTCCAAAAGAAAAACTAATAGATCCCCCCACCGGGACTCTCGTAAATATAGAGGTAACATCAAAACTTACCAATCTAAATTGTAATTGACACTGATACTATTTAATTTTTCTACAAGGTCTACATTATTATTTATGTGTGATTGTGAAATTGTGCCCAGGAGAGAATTAAGGATGGATACAAGCCATCTGGATAGCTTATATGAGATAGATCCTATAGAGCTAACAATAGGCCTTGCAGGATTATTTGGCTTAGGAGTTTTAATCAGACCATACATATAGGGTAATGACGGCGAAGTAAATATATATATATATATATATATATATATATATGAAGAATAAAACCACGAAGGAAAGGAAACACAGAATGGTGCTCAAGCGCTTGAGCACCATTCTGTGTTTCCTTTCCTTCGTGGTTTTATTCTTCATATATATTATTCACGTGTTACTTTCGTGAATAATTTTCATATATATATATATATATATATATATATATATATATATATAGAATGAATTTCACACTTAAACACGTGAAATGAATGAATGAATGAATGATGCAAACCCACAAGGATTAAAGAAAAAAAATTGTTCTAAGGCTTTTCGCGTATTCAGCAGTACACCTCGTCAGGGAATGAAGGGAGACGGCGAGATGACGAAAATATATACATATGTACAACGGAACAGAGAAATAAAAGAGATTATTAGCACAACGTTAACGAGCACTGATTGAAGGCAAAAGAAATTTTAACAAGATATTGTCAATTCTATACATTCCCGCGCTGTTATTGAAATTACTTTTAAAATGGATGAATGCACATTCTAGAATATTCCTTTCAATTATATCTGTGCAGGGACTCCTCCAGGTGGGGGGGGGGGGCTGATGTGACTAGCCCCCCCCCCTTTGCCTTAGTAAATTTACTTTTTTCACAATGGTAATTTTTTGTAACGGAAATTTTTATACAGAAGAGACCATTTTTATGTACAAAAGACATTATCTTTTGTTCTTTGAAAGCGTGGCAAAATGTATACTTCATCAATGACCGAAATAGACACCAGAAAACGTTCTTTAGAAGCTATTTGGGATCACTTTAACATATTGCTTCTCAAAGCATTCAGAAAGCAATATATTAAAGTGATCCCTCCTGGGAAGCAATATGTTAAAGTGATTAACAATGGGAAGCAATATGTTAAAAAGAGAAAGGTTGGTTGGTTAGAAAGAGGTTGGTAATCTAGGCTAACTAACGAAAATATCACGACCTAACCTAACCAATCGTCAAGGAAGTACAGTTGACCTAACGATTGGTTAGGTTAGGTCTTGATATTTTCGTTAGTTAGCCTTATAAGGCTAACTAACGAACACGGGGGGCCCTGATCTTCAGGTGATCCGCATAAACTAACGTTGTATAATTTAAAAATAAATTGGAAGTGGACATATTGAAAATTTTAGGTACAGTATATCGGTCGATGTTATCTACAGATCTACAGAAGCTAAGGCTAACAAAGACCCTAAGATCCACTCTAAGGCTAGCCCGAGAGAAAGGAGAGAGTAGGGGGTTAAGAGAAGAGAGGAGAATAAGGGGTTAAGTAAGGAGCAACACCTATCATTCGTGGGTTAACATTCATTCAGAAAAAGAGGGAAAAAGTCTCACCATCATCATCCGCCGGCCACGGCCGACAAGTCAGAAAAATAGTCGGAGAATATAGGAGAGGGGTGAAAGATGAAAAGAAGTAAAATAAGAACACTTACAAACCATGCAAACACAGTCTTAACTCACTGTCATACCATGCAAACTACAAACATGCAAGAAAAGAGTTAGAGACATGCAAAGTAAGGAGGATAAGGAAAAAAAAAAAAAAAGTAGGTAAAGTTAAACAAAAAGTGGGTTAGTTTACGCTATGAGCTACATCTACATTCGTGTTAGTCTAATTTTTTTTTTTTTTTTTTTTTTTTTTTTATTGCTGGCATCACACGCTGGCATGTCACAAGCTGGCATTCATCGTCAACAGACTCATCCTCGAGCACCACCACCAGAGCTCCTGTTGTTAACTTTCTTTTTTAATTTTAAACAACGTTAATATTTTTAAAATGTCTGTCAAGACGGTTCTTAAACACATTAACGCTGGTAGAATGTGGTGACGAAGATAATTTTTATGGCAAATGTGTTCGAATTGGTATATTTATGAGATTATTTATAAAATAAGTATATAGTTAGAGGTCAAGATGTTGGACTGCTATACAGTTAGGGTTGCCAGACGTCCCGTATTTTACGAAACAGTCCCGCATTTGATCCAAAAATCCCGCGTCAAAATCCCGCGTCAAAATCCTTCGTCAAAATCCCGCGTTCAAAATGTCCCGCAAAAAAATATTTTTTAAGCAAATTTTTTAGGGATGAATTGATTTAGAATTTCAATATTATGTATAATAATTTCAATTTATTCACGATGTTTAATTGTTAAATATTATTGTAATAAAATTGTTCTAATTTTGTTTGTTGTAACCGTTGAAGAAATCTAGTTTCAATTTGAAAAAAAATTTGGTCTTAAAAAAAACCTCAGAAAAATTTTTGTCCCGCATGGGCATTTGAAAAATCTGGCAACCCTAGCTATACTAGAAGTCGTGGGATCGAGTCCCGACTCGGATTTTGTGATTTTAGATTTCCTTGGTGCCGAATTAACTTCTACGGGGCCCAGTGGCTAAAGGAAGTTTGGGGGCCCTTCCCTCCTCAATTAAATATAAAAACACGAGTTTTGATACGAAATTTTTTATTTTTAACAATTTAAATAAAAAAATAAAAATTTACTTAACCAAGTTTACGCATTAGAAGAGAACCTTCCGAGATTTTGCTTCACTAAATGAATTTTAAACATCACTCAACTGACAATAGTGAATTTAGAAAAAAATGTTAGAAAAATTTTCTCTTCTGCTTTTCTGGCCCCTCCCCCTCTTTATTACGCGGCCCCTGGGCTGTAGCCCCGGTTTCTCATGCCTTAATCTGGTCATATAGCCGTCTACCGCCGAATGGGTCGAATATGTATCGTTTCAAATATATGCATTTAGGCTTAATCCTACAAAAACGTTCAACGTTAAAAGGTTATAACCTTGGTTAACCTTGGTTTTGCTTCCGCCCGATTTGTTCATTCTGACGAAACTCAAGCTTCTCACTCCACCTTAGACCTACAGTTTAACGTGGAATCCGAACCACACCCCACCACCATCCCAGCGTCTCAACCACTAGGCTGCCCAGGGTACCCATTTATCTACCAACCAATTTTTTTTATTGTGTGGAAGGATGAACAGGTGGGTTTTGCTGCGCGCCGCCTGCCGTCACCGGGTCTCGATCCCGGGGCCGATAGATTCGTAGTCAGCAACGGTAAACACACCACCACACCACTATATATATTTTTTATACAAGAAGGAGGTGCCAAAGGCGAATGCCCGCGAAAGTGCCCCTCCCATAGAGGGAAAAAATAGACAAAATCAAGGTCCAAGGTTTTCGAGATGCCTGGACACTCTGCGTTTAAAAAATTGAAAGTCATAGACAGGGGAAAAGATGGACTGAGGAAGGTTGTTCCAGAGATGACAGGTTGGGTAGATGAAAGATTGAAAATACCAATTAACCCTTGCGTTAGAGAGTTGGACAAAAGGAATGAAAATATGTCGAAAGTCTGGTACTACATGCTCTTCTTGAAGGAAGAGGCATGCAGTGGTAATCTAGGCTAACTAATGAAAATATCACGACCTAACCTAACCAATCGTCAAGGAAGTACAGTTGACCTAACGATTGGTTAGGTTAGGGTCGTGATATTTTCGTTAGTTAGCCTTATAAGGCTAACTAAAAAAGGCTGGAGGCCCTGATCTTCAGGTGATCCTTTATTAATAATAAAATAAATACAGTGGTCTTACAATTTACAGTGACATAAATAATTTTATTTAATTTGACCATTAAGCTTTCGGCTTTACTGCGCCCTTATTAAAAATAAAACATAGTTATTATTAATTAATAATACACGAGTCATAAATAAGTATTATTAATTAAGGTATGTATTAATCTTGAATTATCATTATCGATATAACAAATGCAAGGTCATTTTTAAAGGGATTATACCAATAGGCCAGTGGCGGCTCGTGACTAAAAATTCTAGGGGTGCTGTCTCTAAGAATGGGTTGAAATAATTACTGAAATAAAAGGATGAGCATTGAGCAATGAATAAAAGTTTCAAAAGTTATTGAAAAAGTTATTCAGTGAGCTCATCCTTATATTGTTCTTGATTATTTCAATTGTAAATAAAAAATTTAGGGGTACTGCAGTTCCGCAGTGCCTACCGACGAGCCGCCACTGAGTCCAATACCATACAAAGAAATCACTATATATGAGATATAAGAACTGACCAATCACGAGTAATGTGTCTTTAATCCGAAATTACACACGAGAAATGAATAAACAACAGTAATGTACATTAATCCTAGATTCGGATCACCTGAAGATCATGGCCCCCAACGAAAATATCACGACCTAACCTAACCAATTGTTAGGTCAACTGTACGCCCTTGACATTTGGTTAGGTTAGGTCGTGATATTTTCGTTAGTTAGCCTTATAAGGCTAACTAACGAAGGCTGGGGGCCCTGAACTTCAGGTGATCCCTAGATTCATATTAGTATTCAATTATTAACTGAGATTTGAACTTGGTTTTAAACGAATTTATCTTCGCAATATTTGTGGGAAGAAAATGCAGTTTTGTTGATATAAACGAGAATTTCGATAGTTTATATTCATTTTCAATATGTTGACGAAATAGTCAACATTAAAGCAATAAGAAAGAAAATGAAAATCAAAGAATTAAAACCGAACTTGAGTGAGAACAACAACAGTATTCTGCCTAGAATTAATAATTAAAATAATAATAATAATAATAATAATAATAATAATGTTGATGATAGTAGCGGTAATAACGGGAATGGTCGCGGAAAAAACTCAATCATACTTGCAGGAATGAGGGACGGAAAGCTAAGTATAAAGATATAATATTTCTCCAATAATACTGGAAAAATATTGAAATCGTGACTGCAAAACAAGGAGAAGGTAAGGTAGTAAAAGTTTTCCCGGAGCTATTGAAGAATAGGGACCCCAGCCTTCTTTAGTTAGCTTTATAAGGCTAACTAACGAAAATATCATGACCTAACCTAACCAATCGTCAAGGGCGTACAGTTAACCTAACGATTGGTTAGGTTAGGTCGTGATATTTTCGTTAGTTAGCCTTATAAACCTAACTAAAGAAGGCTGGGGTCCCTATTCTTCAATAGCTCCGTTTTCCCAAATTCTATTCTGGGTTTGTTTTTTCGGGGGTTATTCTACCGTAAGACGTAGTAGTCTTCGCTAAATTCTATTCCGTTTGAGTTTACAAATACAGTTTTTACCGTGTTCAGTCTACACATACAGTATATATGAAAGGTATTATTCTAAACAAAATACAGGCCTGTATACGGACGGTTTGTGATTGCGGATACTTGTGGTTTTGGGTCCAGTTTGTGTAGAGCAAGCCTGAGGTAGTACGAGTATGACTCTGATTGATACAGTTAAATTTGTGTTGCCTTAGGGAGGAAACACAAACTTGCGGTGTATCTTTTCCTGAAGAATCATGCACAGGACTGATAATACCTGGGGATGTTTGCAATACAAACTAAAGAAAATTGTAATAAATTGAATATGGATGTTTTTGGGACTAGACTAATATAGAGCATTGTTGCTTTCACTGGTGATGAACTACGTACGAAGGCCTCGTCAGTTCAGTACTTTGATCCTCTATTTGCTTGGCAATGCTGCTGCCAGCTGTTCTTACCTTGAAAAAGGGCGTATGGTGCTTTATTTAAAAAGATGTTTTACTCTTCATACTTCCACTTAAACTATGAATGCATCAATTAAATAGCTACATAATCTAAGAACCTATTTCATATTCTTCATAGGTCGGGCACAATGAATAAACAAAAACAAAATGAATAAAACATTAACGCAGCTAGCGTTCAATGCGTCTTCCATTATGAGCTCGACCGAAACACCATTTCAACAGCAGTTCTCCAATGGCGCATAAGACTACAATTGACCATTGATAATTACAATGGTCAATTGTAGTCTTGTGCGCCATTGGAGAACTGCTGTAGAAATGGTGTTTCGGTCGAGCTCATTCCATTCTATTAAAATGCACTCTCGAAGTTCAACGTCATCTTGAATATTTTGTCTGTAAACTTCGTCAACTGAACGTCCCCATATGAAATAGTCAACTGCAATTGGTCATTGATAATAATGCAGGACACATTGAACACTTGCCGCGTTTCATTGTAAACTTTGTTAATGTTCAGCTGAGTCTGTCTCCAATTACCCTCCTTTGTTAACATTATTTTTTTAACAACTATTGCTCAAGATGAATCTGTAGAAAGACCACTCATCCGATTTAAATAAACTTCCTCTCATTTTAAGGACAATACGAAGAGTTTAATATAGTTTTTAGTTATCCTCGGAATTGTGGTTTTGTACAGTAGGCCCGGTAAGAAAGGTGGCCACTTTTATTGGAATAGTGTATGTGTATATATATAAGTAAATACGTTCACCTGCCAGACCCAACTTAATCTAATTTACACTAACCTAGATTTAGTGTTATATCGTTAAGTACATCTGGCACAATCATTTAATGGAGTGAAGCGACTTTTATTAAATTTGGAACACATTTTCCTCAAAATACAGTAAATAGAAGCTAATTGCAAGATAACTTTAACATAAAACACATCTACACAGATATATATATATAAATATATATATATATATATATATATATATATATATATATATATATATATATATATATAATTTAGTGGTACACCGGATATCCGCACCATTTTTAACATCCGCATCCGCACTTCTGACTGCGGATGTTATGCGGATATTACCTCTAATAAATTATGCAATTTACAATTAAATTAGTTATAAAGTAGCTTATATGGGCCAGTCATGCACATTTCATGTAAAGTATTAATTATCACTGGGGAACAAAAATTTTTTTTTTCTTGGTGCCTGATATTTTAGACCTTATTCTGGATATTTTCATGCCACTGATTCAGAAAATATCATCCATTTTGTTCTAGCAGCTCTAGTTTTTGAGATATTGCATACGTCATTACCTACTTTATTACCCTTCTGGAACGGTATTATGAGTTGCTCGTAAATCTAAATGCATCTGTATAATTAAATTGTAGCTATGATTTTGCTGATGTTGCTGTTTTGCATGTGTATTGTACATGTACTAACGTGAATTCTTTCCTGTTACAGGTGTTGACATGGCTTTATCACGAAGAAAGTGTTTAAATCATCCAGATGTGTTTTGTTTTATCTGCGGAGAGTACACGTTCATTGAACAGAGAAAAACTATTACCCGGTACTGATTTTGTGAAAAAGCTTATTTTGC
>JAJOZX010006423.1:0-140000 GCA_023014485.1 Bathynomus jamesi | reverse complement strand
GTGCGGTACGGTGTCAAACACTTTTTGAAAATCTAAATACACTACATCAACCGCCCGATGACAATCGTAAACGTCAACCACGCTTTGAAAAAATTCTAAAAGATTAGTTAAGCAAGATTTGTTTCGCCTAAAACCGTGCTGCGTATTTCTAATTAGTTTATGCAATTCTAAGTGTTCGACTATACGATCCCTAATTATTGATTCCAGTAGCTTACCTACAACAGACGTTAAACTGATTGACCTATAATTTCCCGCCGCACCTTTATCGCCTTTCTTAAAGATAGGTGTTACGTTTGCTAACTTGAAATTATCTGGTACGCACCCCTCAGAAATAGACGCATTAAAAATCTTTGTTAGCGGCACAACAATGCTATCTTTTAATTCTTTTAGTTGTATGGGATATATGGAATCCGGCCCCGGTGATGTACGCGTTTTCATTTTATCAATATAGCGCATTACCTCCCTTTCACTAACCACGATATTATCCAAAATATTACCATTATCAAAAGGTATTATGTCTATGACCGTAGGGATATTCGTTACATCTTCTATAGTAAAAACTGACGTAAAAAATTCGTTTAGCAAGGTAGCCATTTCCTTGTTTTCAGAAACTAGATCTCCGTTAAATTTTTTCAACGACCCCAAGACACTTTTTACTGGATTTCTATTGTTGACGTATTGAAAGAATCGCTTGGGGTTTTATTTACCGTCACGAGCTATGGAGATTTCAAATTCGCGCTTGGACTTTTTTATTACACTTTTCGCTTCACGCCTTAGAGATATATAGTTCTTTCGTAACAACAAATTGTCTTTATCGCACTTATGTAACCTATAAGCCTTATCTCTACTCTTTATAATGTCTCCTACTCTAGAAGTAAACCACAAGGGCTTGTTGTTTACTTTCGCACGCTTAATTTTGTACGGTACACATTCCTCATTTATAGTCCTAAATACTGTTTCGAACGATTCCCACATTAGTTTTGCGTTGGAGTTCCCCATTACGTTTTCCCAATTGACGTGTGACAATTTATTTCGAAATTTACTAAAGTCTGCGTGCTGGTAGTTAGGAATTTTAGTCGAGTTAGTTGATTTCGAGTGACTTACTGAGAGGACAAACTCTACCGTATTGTGATCGCTATTGCTTAACGGTTCTATTACTTGAAGATCAGTAATTAGCCTATCATCCGTAGTTATTACTAAATCTAAAATACTGTCCAACCTCGTAGTAGGTTCCCCAACCTTTTGAATAAGAAAGCTATCCTCGAGAAAATTAACTAAGCGATTACCTTCCGCGTCTCCCTGCACTGTATCGTAATTCACGTTAGCGCAATTAAAGTCACCCATAACTAAAGCCGGCTCACTACCGATTATTCTCTTTAGTTCACGATATAATGCTTCGTCCGTATCAGCTGTTTGATTAGGGGGCCTATATATAACCGCAACAACAAGTTTGAAATCGTTCAATTTAAGTTCTGCTATAGTCGAATCTATCGGTTCTGGAATTGTGTGCTTTACTTCTATAACGTTCGCAATATTATCTTTGATATACAACATAACACCGCCTTCTCGCCTACCTATTCTGTTTTTAACAAAAAGTCTATAACCTTTAATTTGATACTCCCCTACAAAGTCACGTATTTCAGTGCTAAGCCACGATTCATTTATTGCAATTAAATCATAGTCTTTACAAGCAATTAAAGAAAAAAATTCGTTTATTTTATTTCGTAGGCTACGAGCATTTAAGGACAGAACCTTCAAATTGTTTGTAATTGCGACACCTTCGCGAGCGCAGGGGAAATTTGTGGAATTTACACTGGGACCGTTCGAGTTACGGCAGCCTGAAAAGAAGAGACAGTATTATGAAATAGTTTTCCTAAGCACGGAGCTCCAACGTCATTAAGATGAAGTCCATCTCCGAGGAACAAGTCCCTCCTGCCGTAGAAACTGTTCCAAAAATTCGCAAAATGCACTCCTTCCTGTTGGCAAAGAGACTTTAGGTTATTGTTAATATAGGTCGCCTTGCTGTAGAAGTCGTTACGTTGGATAATTCGAGGAAGTATACCTGTTAAAACAATCTTATTAGTTTTCTCCTTTAGTCGCTCTAGTAAGTCCCTGTACCTAGCCAGCAGTTCTTCCGATCTAGAATTTAAAACGTTATTAGTACCGACATGAATAACATACGTTGTGTCCTCGGCGGTACCGTCTGTAAAATGATCAACACTATTAGTTATATCCTCCACCCTTGCACCAGGGTAGCAGTAACGGCGCCTACAACGAGGGTTTCTCCCACAGAATTCCTCGAGCTGCCCTCGAACAATGGAATCGCCAACGTGTCGTATTTCCGGTTCATCAGCATCTTCGAACCCAAAAACAGAAAACTTATTGCTTGTTATTACTGGTAGACAAGTCTTAGGTTTTCTCAATGGGGCTCCATTACGCACTCGAACGAAGGGTTGGGAACTAGGGGAAGAGAGAGGGCTATTAGTACTATTTATATTATTAGTAGAAACTGAGGCAGGAGGGGTCGTAACTGGAGTCTCAAGGGATTCCAGTTTTGCCGTCAGGAGCATCACGCTTTCTTCAAGCCTCACCCTGGCCTCCCTCTCACGTTCTAATTCGTTCCTCAGGACTTCCATGCTTGAGCACCACCTGCAAACTAACTGTTCATTATTATAGCCATTGTAAACGCGTAAGCGGCAAATTTCCCTTCACAGCGACTGCAAATACTTGACGGGGGTGCCATGCTTTTAATTAGTTAAAAAACAAAAAAAAAACAAAAAAAAACGAGCGTTTGGAAATTAATAAATTACAACGTAGGTCTACCGCGTGCTTATTGCGCCGTCACCTGCGAAAATCTGCAAAAATGTTCTGGAAACGCAGAAACAGGTTCTTGTAACACAATTTTATGCTAAATGAATATATAATTAAGCTAATGGCGAAAGATTTGTTAAAGAAAAAGTATTAAATGAAACTTATCTGTCCGCTATTCGACCGTCTTAATTCCTTTTTTCCCACGGTGGGTAACCACACTCTACCTGACCTCCCGGAGGAAGGGAAAATATATATATATATATATATATCTTAAAACACCTCATTATAAGCTTACATTTCATTGCAGGAACTCTGTAGATGCGAGATGGTAATACATTTCTCAAGTGCGTATCGAATGGCGCCATAAAAGGTCACCCTTTCGAAGCCGATTCCTGCCTATACTTAATGAGGTCCAGATGCCTGCAGACACTTCTGAGTAATCATCAACAAAATCAAATTCGTCACAGTTTATTGAAAATACCTGCAAGTCCTCGTTGCCAGCCGAAATCTATACCGAAGAAGTCCCTTCACGTACCATGGAGAAGCTACAACGAGAAACGGTCTTTTCTTTAATGAGGGTCACATTCGGACTAACGACGGAAATAGTTCCTCCGGATACTAAGGGCCACTTCAATTTCGTAACAGTCTGAACAGATGTCAACATCATAAAACACTTCCACGATACTGTGAGGCGAGCTTCACAAGCCTTCAGAAAGTCATTAAAAGATCTTGTGACTTAGTCATAAAGCCAGAGAGAAGAAGCGACCGTCGAAATAACGGTCGAAGTACCACCAGTCATCACTCATCTTTGGAAGATATAACGTTACTTTAAATAAGCCCTTGCTAATGGCCTATTTTATCATTTCGATCAACCCCAAAACACTGAAATTCATTCGCGCGTCATCTTATAATTCGTTTAATAATTTACATTTACATACGGTGCATTGTCCCTAATTGTAATTAGCATTTAATTCCAGCATTTCAATCATTGTATTATTGCGGATTCAATCTAAACAATTGAAGTGTTACGTCAACAGTTATCTGTTTAAGTAAAAAGAAAATCAATTCAGCCTATTCCTTTCTTTGATTATTGATAAAAAAATCCGGTGACCCTAAAAGAACTAATTAATTATCTAATTAAGTACCTTGTGAACCTATCAAAATTATAAAGAACCAAGGCCTATTACCTTCGTTAAGAATTGAGAGCCTATGCAAATTAGGTTCTGTAGACTTGCTTCAATAAAACTGTTTCTATAAACTAGTAACTAAGTTGCCACTAGAAAATGGTGCCTATATCTTTGGCACTATAAAGTCGTAACTCTCTCGCTCTCTCTCTCTCTCTCTCTCTCTCTCTCTCTCTCTCTCTCTATATATATATATATATATATATATATATATATGGTGTGTGTGTGTGTGTGTGTGTGTGTGTGTGTGTGTGTGTGTGTTCGCGCGCGCGCCACAATTTAAGAGTTGTACGGATAGTTCTTGAACCAAAAAAAATGTGGAAATTAATGTTAAATGTATGTGCAAAAGAATATTTACCTATTAATAATAGTAATAGTTATTAGTAATAATAGGCGCTTGAACAATAATGCCTAAACTAATTAATAATTATAATAGTGATGGTATTTGTGGGAATGGTGGTAGTTGTGCCTGTAATAATAATTATAATATAAATTTTCTTTCATTCATGGCGACTAACTTGTTGAAAATAGTTTCGTATGACGCAAGATCATTAAGGAATTCAATTGTAGATCTTCATAAAATCTGTGATAGAGCAGATTTGTTACTCATGCAAGAGCGCTGGTTACCTAAACAAAAGCTAAAATTTCTCTCTGCCATCCATAATGACTTTATATACAGGGTGAGTAGTATGGTGTCAAAATGCCAGAGTGCAGAAATGTTACGTAATGTTGCAAGAGTGCCACCCACCCCCTTTGTTGCAAGGCACCCCCCCCTTTTTGCAAGAGTGCCAACCCCACCCCCTTTGGTGCCAACCCCCTTTGTTGGTAAGCCCCGCCCCCCTTCGTTGGTAAGCCCCTCCCCCCTCGTTACCAAGGCACCCCTTTGTTGCCAGCCCCGAAATGGGACTGCAAGGGGTATGCAACCTGGAGTTCTCCCCAAACTGAACCCCCCAAAGGAGAGTGCCAACCTTTGTTGCCAACCCCAAAATGGGATTGCAAGACTCTGCTAGACAGTTAAGGTATATAAGTTAGTAAATAGGAAATACAGTGTAGAGGCTCTGCACCGGAAACGTGTGCTGATCCATAGGATCAAGCGAGCAAATTCTGGAACCTGGAACCTTTATTTTACTAATTGTCTATTTCCGATGTATACATATAAAATAAAAACATTAAAATAATAATGGATGGACTTTCGGGGCCCAAGAGTACAATTGAACAAAAATTAAGCATACGAACATAAATACCCGTCCTATGAGTGGGATATTCTTTAAGCGAGTTAGAGTTTAATATTTACAATTAGCTCACGAATGACCTAAATTTTAAATGCAACTTCACAGATTTTACTTGAAGCTCACGAAGCAATTAAATTTCAGATGCAACTTGTCACATTTTTTTCACTTATCAATGGCTTCCGATGAGTAGCCAAAAATTTTGATGGCTACATTCTTTACTAAATTTATTGACCAACTTCATTTTCTTCATTCCACGAAAGTGTATGAAACTGTAAAAGCGTGTTGGGAATTACTTGTTCATTTTAAAAAAAAGTTTAAAAGTTCAAAATCTTGAAATTTAAGTGTTTCGTGTTTTAGCATATAAATATTTTTTGGGATAAGTTGGGATGAATTTTTTTGGAGACACCCGTTCCGAATAAAAGTTGCTACACTCCAGGGTTCCCAGAAGGTGTTGTCACCAAGTTTCATGAAAATCGATCCAGCCGTTTGGACTTGAAAAGGAGACAGACAGACGGACATGCGGTGAATTATGGTAGTGTGTGTGTGTGTGTGTGTGTGTGTGTGTGATATTATTTAAAGTACTCCTAAACAACCATATTTAGAATGTAGCAATTTCACCCTTATGCTTTGCTTTCAAGAAAAAGTTACAAAAAATGATGTATAATTTACATAATTGTTTTGCAAATTCCACAAAAGTTTATTGATCAAAATAATTTGTTGACATCAATCAAGTTCAGTGGTTTAGCATATTTGATAAAGTATTGCAATATCATGACGTTTGACAGAAGGTAAATGAGAAAGAAAGATTAAATACATTTCAGGACTTTAGTGATGAAACAAAACGTATACTGATAAAAATGCTTCATCACTAATTTTAAAAATATCTCGTGTATAAGACATTTTCAAACTGAGATTTAGGGAACTCCTAATGCTTAATCATATTAATTCATACTTAAACTTATAACTAATTAAGCTAAAATTTATTTATCATTTTAGACATTCTATGCATCCTCAGAACTAAAGACGTTCTAAACCAGGGATGTCCAAACTTTTTTCATGAAGGGCCCTATTTCAATTAATAACCCACACCGAGGGCCAGTGTACAAATTTTCGATAAAATTTTATTTTAAAATTAAATTTTATTGAAATAAACTATGACATTAGGTAATGAATTTTCAGTATTCGATACTGATACAAATCTTTGGCGGGCCGGACTGTGGCCACGGGCCGTATGTTGGACAAACCTTTACTAAACTCTAAAGCTGTAGTTCAGAACTAGTTGATCGCGGTAAAGACGTTATTCAGGGTAGCTACGAAAGGTGGAAATCAATGAAAAATTTCTAACAGTTTTATTGTCTTAGATGTAAATAAATTGCATATGATACCCAAATTCAAAAGGGTTTTGTTCCATTTACTGTAAACTACATGTTCTAAATGTGCATCCCTTTTCTTTATGCATTGGTTAACACCCATAAAGAAATTACACATCACTCTTTGTAGTGTTTCTTCATCAATACTGGAGAATTTGTATGTATGAGTTCTTCAACTCAACAATTGGCATAAGCTTCGTCTTAATCAGTTTCTCTTTGACAAAATTCTATATGTAAGGAGTCTAAGAGAGACAAGTCTGGTGATCTAAAACACCATAAGATATCACTTCTCACTGATAAAGCCAGAAGGAAACTTTCCTTTGAGCCAATGTAAACATTTGTTATATGTATGGCCACCATCCTCTTGAAGCCTATGTATTTAGATTAGTGATGTACCGATTAATTGGCATCAGCACTGAGAGAATCGGCCATTTTGAGGGCATCGGTCAAATTTTGCCGATTCTCTCACCGATTCTTTAAAATTTTAAAATTTTCATTACAAAACAAAATCTGTATTTATAGAAAATTGAGCAGACACAAACACTATTTATAATAATTTACACTCATTTCAAAGTGTAATTATATAAAAAATTTATATATTCATGAAAAAGGCAAAGCTTAATAAGTCAAGTTGCCCATAAATTTACATTGTCTCTGACTAGCTAATCTCTGAATATTATAAACTACCGTATTGTAATCTTCTACTCTACATTAATAATAAGTGTATATTAAGTTGTACTTTATAATTTATAAATTAAACAATCTGATTATGTTGACTTTATTTTAAGTATTTTAATAGTTTTACAAACCCAAATTGTATATTCATTTTTTATTCGAATTAGCCGCAAGGAACTTCAAATTTTAATGAAAATTTTTGTTGTTGTTTATATCGTTGAAGAAAGAAAATACCTTCAAGATAAGGAAAAACAATTACTTTAAATATTGGTATTCAATATAGGAAACTAAAATAAAATTATTTATCATTTTACTGAGTAATAAAACTTTTGAACATCATTTTAGCTACGATATATGAGTATAACTAATTCTGGTATTGTATATTGTGGAGTGGGCTAAGGAAAAGCATTTAAACAAATCTGAAATGTAAAAATATGAAAATTGAAAGTTTTCACATTAGATTAGTAAAATTTATGAAGGTAATTGACTTTTTAAAATATAAAAAAGAATCGGCATCGGTTAAATTTTGGAATCGGTACATCACTAGTTTAGACAGTTTCGAACTTTCTTCCAAAATTAAGTCTTCTGCATATGTATAGGATACCTATCTGATGTCACTCCCTCCTCTGTTTCTGGACTTTCAAAGGAATAAGGACTGTAAATTCTTGATAAAACAAATCACACTATATTGTCACTTTGGGAAAACGTTGGGGATATTTCTTCAAGCTCTCCTGATTTTTCAAATTTCCAGAACGTAAAGTTCAGCGTTAATACATACACAACCCTCGTCAGAGAAAATTAAGTTATCCATTTCCAACTCGCCAATTTCCAACATTTTTTAATTTCTTTCCCAATGCTATAATTATTGCTTTGTACTCAGATATATTTTGGTGGAAAGCGCTTTGTATAGCCTTTGATGACTCTTTTAATATATAGGTTCCATAAATAAAAATAGACTACCCTTTGGTAAACTGATCCATTGTTCTGTCAAACTTGTATAAAAATATGGCATGCATTTGAATGAAATATGAATTTTATGAAGGGTGTAAAATGTCCATCTTTTTCGTGGCCTGCATTGTGCGTTACCCAATTCCAAATTTAGGCCGCAATTTTGTTAGTATATATATATTTTTTTAATGTAGAAAGGAGGGGCCGGCCAAGGTCGGGTGCCCGCAAAAATGCCCCCCTTTATAAGAAAAAGAGCCAAAATCAAGGTCTCCGAGATTCACAATGCTTTGTTTTTATAGAAATTTTGAAAAGAGTGTGTAGTGTGTAAAATACATGTATGTGTAGTGAAGAATAGAGGAAAAGTGTGTGCTTTGAGAGCATGCTGGACTACTCACAGGGTAGATGAGACACAGAAAATGATCAACTAAGGAGGATGGTGACAGGAGAAACGGGAGTTCCAGCACTCCCTGTCTCCTGCCTAACATCCGCCACGGAGTACTTCCCTATTCGACTGGTGTCTACAGTCTCCTCCTGGAAGAGAAGGAGATTGTGTACAGTATATATAGTGTAAAAGGATTATATATTTGTTTTATCTGAGGATTGAGGGTTTGGGTTAATGTATGACGGATCGATGTGTGACTGGCTGGTTGGGTGGCTGGATGGTTGGGCTGAATGGTAAAGGTGTGTGAAAGTAAACTATTGAATTAATGTATTTTTGTTCTGAGGTCGGATGCTGTGGTTGTCAAAATCTGTAAATGTTAACTTTGTCAATCTAAATGCAAGGTATGTTTAAACTTAACTATGAAATAATGATTATATTGTATTGAATTTTTAGTCATAAAGCTTTGCTTAAAGTATTTGATGATATTTATGTTAACGTTTTCTTAAATTTAGAAAAGCAAGTTAGTATTTTGACTTGTAGGATTGTCTTAAATTTCAGTGCATCTTAAAACCGAAGTAAAACGGGTCGTAAAGTAGATTCTTGAGGTATGAATTTTTTACTTTGTTTTGTCAATCTTGAGAGTAACACTTGTAATTCATTTTGTTATAAAATAATGTAAATTAATAATTGTTATAGGTGTCGGCTAAGCTCTAGAGTTTTGTGAACTGGATTAATTCTAAAGCCTGTTTATATAGAGGTAAAGTGTTTCATTATTTTGTAATAGCCATTAAATTTAGGAATTAATATCGGAGTATTTTTTTGGTATTATATAATCTCGTGGAATTATCATTTAAAGTATCAGTTTGTACCCCTATACTGAATGAGATTCATTCCACAGGCTTCAGAACTGGGTTTACCTCATGGCCAGTGTCGTAACATCGCTTCGATCAGCGAAGTTTAACGACATTGGGTCTGGATAGTATTTGGATGGGAGACCGTCCTCTGCGTCCACATTATGTAAGAACCCATGGCCCAAATCCCACGTACAATTGTAGGTCCACTTCGTCATATGACCTTAGATGTTACGAAGGACGCTGAACAATTCCATATTCATCATCAGCTTTCAGAAGCGAGTTTTGAGTCTTGAATCCTTGTTGTTCAAGAATCTCCCAAATCACTTGGATCTTTTGGATCTTGTAAACCTTATTGCGTGGTGTTCACAGTCTTTAAACGTAATGTCCGTTTTAGGTTTACTTGATTTCCCAATTTTTATAGTATTTCAGATTTATTAAGTTTGTTTCCTCATTTACTTATTTAGTCGTTAAGGAATAAATTAGTTATTATTCATAGTCAGTTATGTACGTTTTGACTTGTGTCGTAAATGCAAAGCTCAAAGTTTGCTTACAAAAGTTGTAAGCTTACAGTTAAGTAAATCGTTTAGAATAATCAGCAAGGGCCTCAAACTGTATAAACCCAGAATAAAGGAGAAACTATAAGATATATATATATATATATATATATATATATATAGGGGATGATAATGATTTGTTCGTTATACACGCCTAAACGGCTAGGGCACATCTGTCCCAGTCTTCCCCTAGGTTGTTTTCTGGGTTTTGTGATGCGCAAGGTGTAACTGGCATTCTACTACATATGATAACTAGTACGAGCACATATGATAATGATAAACTCTATTGAGGCTATAAATCCTATAAAATTCTTAAAGATAATAAACGATAAGATAAATCAAACAATAATAAATTTAAAAACTAAAAATTAGGATTAAAAGAGAAATTAAAATAAGACGCGTGATAAAATGAGGAATAATAAAAGACGAACCAGAGCAAAGACTTAAAAAAAAATAGAAAACTCATAACATTTTCGTGTGAAGAGGTATTATGTAACAGGTTGTGTTCACTTTCATCCCGTCTTAGAGTAGTGACCAGCACCTTTACCTTCTACTCAAGAGGTGGTGGGTTCAGGTGAGGGCGATGTTTTCATATATATACACTGTGTGTGTGTGTATATATATATATATATAAAACCTTGGTTTTTGTCTCCGCCAAAATTGTTCATTCTGATGAAGGTCAAGCTTGTTGCTCCACCTTAAACCTACAGATTAATGTGGAATCCGAACCACGCTCCATCACAGGTATTCAGAACTTAGAGAGTCCCTGCCTGGATTCGATATCACGACCTCCAGATCAGCAGCCCAACGTCTTAACCAGCTGCTACCCAGGCTACTCATTTATCTATCAACCGATTTTATTGTATGGAAGGATGAACAGTTGGGTGAGCTGCACGCCGACTGCAATCGCCAGAAGTCGAACCCGGGGCCGGTGTATTCGTAGTCAACGCTGCTAATCACTACATTACAGAGTCGTGTGTGTGTGTGTGTGTAACTTTATGTAGGAAGGAGGAGGCAAGGGGGAGCGCTGTTATATATATATATATATATATATATATACATACATACAGTATATATATATATATATATAGTGGCCTACGTGTTGGCTCACTATGATAAATAAATAAAAATGGTTGAGGTTACCAATTTGGCCTACTAAACCGAATACACAATATATTGAATAAAGGAGATGGAAATGAATTTGTGGTTTTTGTTTAATTAGAAAAATAAAATAATTATTTGTTCACATTAATTAACAATTGTTTATAAGTAATTTGTGCGATATTAAATGAAATTATTTCTTTGTAATATAGAATGGTTTTTATACCGGATGAGAGTTAATGACTAGCAACAATAATTAAGGTAATAAGATATACGGTACTGTACGCTACAGTAATGATTAATTAAGAAAACAGTAACTAGGTAATAAAGTACGCTATTGGATTCACAGCAATAAGTAATTATATAAATAAGTAAAATATATGAATGAACGAAATAACAAGGTGATAAAAAAAATGGGGAGCAAGTGTAGTTTACGTCCCCCTGTGGTGCCTAGTGTAGTTTGCGTTCCCACATTATCTTAGTGTAGTTTGCGTTCCCCAACTTTGTCCGCGTACACCTAATCAAATAAAAGGTCAATGGTCAATGTTGCGTTCCCCAACATTGACCTTGTGTAGTTTGTGTCCCCTTTTGCGTCAGGGGACGTAAACCACACTTGCTCCAAAATAGTATTGGTACAATAATTAATTGAATAGGCCTACTGTGGTCGTAACGGGGAGTTAATTTTAACACTTTGAAGGGCCTACTCGATTAGGCAGAGTTTGTAGACATTTTAGCGTTGAATATGAATAGTTTATCACGACGTAACAAAACACTGTGGGCGGAGTGCCGGTGGCCTAGGAGAGGTTTACAGACCTGCGATTTTGACGTAGATGACATAGATAACTCTAAAGACTGAAGGGCCTAAGTGAGGTTTACAGTCCTGCGTTCCGACGGAGATGGTCTGAAGATGGACTGGCCTACCGGCGGGAGGCTGTGTTGAGAACCCGTTGAAAGAGACTTGTTCAAAGGGTGCCGATCGAATTGTGGTGAAGGATGAGTGAGGCTAGGGCCAGGATGATGACACCAGTAGGAGACTTGCAGAATACTTGTTGCTTCTGGCGGGATGAAATTGTAGGTCGCCTCAAGTGATGATTATCTTCTGTATGCTCAGACTGATGTTTGAAGGATTGAGGACAGCTGAGATCGAATGGAATGGCGCTACGTGATGAAAGACGGAGATTGAATTGAAGAGTCCAGATTCAAGAACGAAGCAACGGGAAAAATGAGAGCGATTTGAAGTGGACTCGCCCTTATATAGGCTGGGAAGACACGTAGTTTTCGCGGACGTTTTTGGAAAACAGTAAAATTTGCTTTTCTCTTCGTGGGTTATTCCTGCCCACATGGGTTTTATTGCTTTGTTTACTTCCACAAGGTGTATGAGAACGGCGAGGAAAGAAATTTCCGGTCGGTCTCTACACACACACACACACACACACACACACACACACACACACATATATATATATATATATATACATACAGGGTGTTTTACAACCGATCTGCCATACTTTGGGGGGTGATTTGAGGGCTGATATCGAGTAAAAAAGTTAATACAACATAGGTGCTATTTCCAACCGTTGCAGAGCTACGAACGCTTTAAGATGTGCAAACAACAAATCCCTACTTATGTGTAATTCGATAGGTGGCAGCACTGGTGGTAGTTTCGGTTAACAAAGTTACCACTACTAATCCTCAGTTTTTTCTTTCAGTTGGCTCTGATGTGTGGTACGAGAAACTGTGTTGCCCTAAGGTGAACAATCAAAATGAATCAACAGTTCACACCCGCTAAATACGCTGATATCCATTTCATTTATGGATTCTGTGATGGTAACAGTAGAGCGGCAGTTGAGGAATATCGAATACCGAACAAGCAAATGTTTGGTGACACACACCAGAGATTAAAGGAAACAGGGACAAATGTTCCACGTAACCAAGAACATGTAGCACGACGGCCCGTTGTTGTGGAGGAGCGCATACTGGACCTAGTACAACGTAGCCCAACTACCAGTGTTCGAAGGATTTCTAGGCGAATTGGTGAATCCGCATCGCGTGTATAGCGAACCATACATGTTGAGGGTTTGTATCCCTATCATTTGCAACGTGTACGAGCTCTTCAACAGGATGATTACGATAAACGTGTTAAATTTTGTCAGTAGATGGTTATGCATCGCCAAATTCTTAATCGCATACTGTTCAGTGATGAAGCACAATTCATTCGGGATGGAATTAACAATAGACGAAATTCCCACTTGTGGTCCGCCGATAATCCCCACGGTATCGTTGAAGGAAACTTTCAACATCGATTCTCGGTGAATATTTGGTGCGGTGTAACTGGAAATCAGCTGATTGGACCGTTCGTTTTGGAATAATGATTAATTGCTGATATTTATCTGAACTTCCTGACGAACGAATTGCCGCTTTTGATGGAGGACGTGCCCTTGGAGACAAGGCGCAGGATGTTCTTTCAGCACGATAGGACGTCACACATTTTGGTTGTCATGTTACGTCATGTCATGTCATGTCATGTTTTGTTGTCTAAAACATAATTTTCTCCGTGTACTGTTGCTCATTTTAAAATACTTTTCTTTTAAACACCAGTTTTTGGTGTCTAACATCGCTCACTACCATATTCCTCCTTCATTAGAACTCTTGTTGTTAGGAATTGTTAGATATAAATATGTTGAGACATGATCAAAAGCACATTTCAAACTTTTCGTTTAGGAATATTTTTTGTTTAAACCAAAACGTGTAAGATTTATTGTTATTCCAAAACAGATATTTTAGTTACACACATTTTGGTTCCATTTCCCATAACTAAACTAAACGCATATAAATATGCAGAAGGATTTGTAAAGAAGTTCATTTTAGTACGATAACATTATTATTATTATTTCCGGCGTTAAACACAAACTATAAACGTCAAAACATTTCAGTTACAAGTTTTATAAAGAAACATGACAGAGAGTCCATTATATAAAACAGGTATAAACATGTTTCTGAAATATTTAAAGAAAATTTCATATTTAAAAATATATTAAAAAATTTTTTTGTTCATCTCATTTCCAAACGTATTTTGACATCCAGATCTTCAAATACGTTTAATGTGAAAACAACTTTTGCGATGTATGAATTTAGCAAATTTAACAGTACAAATTACATATAATACGGTATGAACAGTTAACGGCCACAACGTCCCATGGAATAAACGGCCCATTGTAAAACGTCCCAAGGCAGGTCGATAACGGCACACAATAGGTGGAAACCGGCCACATACAGGGTGTTCGGAAAGTCACTGTGCACTTATATAATTAATGTTTTTTTATATTTTTATATTTTTATATTTATATTTTTTATATTATTTTTTTATTATTGTATTATTATTTTTTTTAGTTTTCAACACCTTTTATAAGTTCTGATGGTCCCATCCATAACCTCTATCATATATGCAATGTTATACTATTGTATGCTATTAAATAAATATAAGTGCACAGTGACTTTCCGAACACCCTTTATTATATTTAATAATAATTGCAATATTGCAAATAAGGTATGGTCCTAACCCAACTAGACCTAACCTAACTAGACCTAACCTAGCCAAACCTAACCACACCCAACCTAACCTAACTAAACAAGTACCTATGAGGTAATATAGTTGGTTTTATACAATTAAAAAATGACTACATGATTAATTAACATTTTCATATGCTCATTTCTAGTTGGTTTTATTTTTATCTGGTGAACCGTTTTGAACCAATCTGGTGGGCCATTATGGTAGCCGTCAGTATGAACACCTCGTATTGTTAATATAAATTCTCTAAATTTTGGTATTTTCGTAAACAAATTACTCTGAAAATCCCAAAAATATGTTACATAAAAATACTGCAATTTAAAAACGTATTTTCTTTATTCTTAAATAAACTGTAAATGAAATAGGAACTTTTTCTTTATTCTTAAATAAACTGTAAATGAAATAGAAACTTTTTCTTTATTCTTAAATAAACTGTAAGTGAAATAGGAACTTTTTCTTTTTTCTTAAATAAACTGTAAATAAAATAGGAACTTTTTCTTTTTCTCAAATAAATTGTAAATGAAATAGGACCTTTTTTTCTTTTTTCTTAAATAAAATGTAAATGAAATAGGAACTTTTTCGTTTTTCTTAAATAAACTGTAAATGAAATAGGACCTTTTCTTAAATAAACTGTAAATGAAATAGGAACTTTTTCTTTTTTCTTAAATAAACTGTAAATAAAATAGGAACTTTTTCTTTTTCTCAAATAAATTGTAAATGAAATAGGACCTTTTTTCTTTTTTCTTAAATAAAATGTAAATGAAATAGGAACTTTTCTTTTTACTTAAATAAACTGTAAATGAAAATGGAACTTTTTCTTTTTACTTAAATAAACTGTAAATGAAATTGGAAGTCTTTCTTTTTTCTTAAATAAACTGTAAATGAAATAGGAACTTTTTTCTTTTTCTTAAATAAACTGTAAATGAAATAGGACCTTTTCTTAAATAAACTGTAAATGAAATAGGAACTTTTTCTTTTTTCTTAAATAAACTGTAAATGAAATAGGAACTTTTTCTTTTTTCTTAAATAAACTGTAAATAAAATAGGAACTTTCTTTTTCTTAAATAAACTGTAAATAAAATAGGAACTTTTTCTTTTTCTCAAATAAATTGTAAATGAAATAGGACGTTTTTTCTTTTTTCTTAAATAAAATGTAAATGAAATAGGAACTTTTTTCATTTTTCTTAAATAAAATGTAAATGAAATAGGAACTTTTCTTTTTACTTAAATAAACTGTAAATGAAATTGGAACTTTTTCTTTTTACTTAAATAAACTGTAAATGAAATTGGAAGTCTTTCTTTTTTCTCAAATAAACTGTAAATGAAATAGGAACTTTTTCGTTTTTCTTAAATAAACTGTAAATGAAATAGGACCTTTTCTTAAATAAACTGTAAATGAAATAGGAACTTTTTCTTTTTTCTTAAATAAACTGTAAATGAAATAGGAACTTTTTCTTTTTTCTTAAATAAACTGTAAATGAAATAGGAACTTTTTCTTTTTTCTTAAATAAACTGTAAATGAAATAGGAACTTTTTCTTAAATAAACTGTAAATGAAATAGTAACTTTTTCTTTTTCATAAATAAACTGTAAATGAAATAGGAACTTTTTCTTTTTACAGTAAACTTAGGGACTTTTTGTTGACAGTATAAATGTTTTGTTACAAAAACATTTTGTGAAAACAACTTAAGGTATCGTTCAAATATACTTAAATTTAAAGTAAACCGTAAAACAAAAAAACAGTTTAAGTTGAAAAAGCATTTATTTGTTTTAGCAAAAATACGTCTGCTATTTGGAGAATCTTTTTCTCTCGGAGTGAAGTGGATACAAAAAAAAAAGAAAAAAAAAATTTGGTGAAATGACATAAAAACACTTCACTAAAAATACCTTCGTGTTTCATTAAAATATGTCAAAAGGTTTCACAAAAATAGATAAACAAATAAAATCTATCGAAACTTGCGTGAATGAAATCAATAGGAAATAATTAATAACCCGAAGTTTATTACAATTTAGAAAAACTTGTATAATACTCATATTTTAATTATTGACACCGACCTCAAATACTGATGAACATAAGTTCAATCTCAAGAGGATATGGAACGCTCTGAAGGATTTAATTAGCACAAAAAAGGAGAAAAAATCCCTTGTTCTCCTTCACACAAGGAGGAAATTCTTACAGTTATACCAAAACCAGAACCACTTTATTAAACAATTTCTTTACAAATATCAGTTCCAGTACAGCAGCCTCTACTCTAAATGCTCATATTGACTGCCAACAAGTTATGCCATATATTAATTTTGCAATATATATATATATATATATTATATATATATGCACTAGAATCACAAAATAACACGTGACCTTATTAATAAGCAAACAACACGTGAAAAATATTTATGATGAATAAAACCACGAAGGAAAGGAAACACAAAATGGTGCTCAAGCGCTTTCGTCTAATGACTTCCTCAGGAACACTGAAGTATATAAAAAGGTTAAGCCTATATATAGGTTACAGAAAGAAAAAAAAAAAAATAAATAACATACATACACACAAACACACATATATATATATATTATATATACATATCTATATATACAAATACATACATACATACATACATACATATATATACAATAAACAGAGAAGTAAAAATAATAAAAAATTATTAAAAATTAAAACCTTAAAGGATTACCAATGAGGCGTACAGATTGTAAGGAAAAATATCGATTTTTAGCACAAGATCAAGATTAAGGTTTTAATTTTTAATAATTTTTTATTATTTTTACTTCTCTGTTTATTGTATATATATGTATGTATGTATGTATGTATGTATTTGTATATATAGATATGTATATATATATATATATATATGTGTGTTTGTGTGTATGTATGTTATTTATTTTTTCTTTTTTCTTTCTGTAACCTATATATAGGCTTAACCTTTTTATATACTTCAGTGTTCCTGAGGATGTCATTAGACGAAAGCGCTTGAGCACCATTTTGTGTTTCCTTTCCTTCGTGGTTTTATTCATCATATATATATATATATATATATATATATATAGGGATTGAACTCAGAATGGTTCCCTGAGGTTTTTTCATGATACACACAGACCGTGCATGGAACAAAGAACTCTTCTGGGAAAATTAAATCCACTATAGTCCGAATAAGTAATGGTAAGTGACAAACACTATAGGTTTTTCTTTATGATGTTAACTCGATGTGGGCAACGGGTCACCCGCAAAGAGGCCCCAAAAATATAGCTTCCCTCACCAGCTATCTGCGAAGCAGATAGGATCCAGTTTTGGGATAGGATCTAGGGATTACAGCTACATCTACCCTGCTATATCCACAACCTCAATATAAGCAAAAGACTCGTTGCATTCGCGTCGGATTGAATACATCAAAGGAAAAGGGGTAACTATTGTATTTTTAGCCAAAAACCAAAACTTAACTCTCAATTGGCAAAATTGAGCGTCCATTTTTCACTCGCAAAGAGGCCCCAAAAATATAGCTTCTTTGCGAGTGACCCGATGCCCACGTCGGGCTAACATCATAAGAAAGAAAAAACTATAGTGTTTGTCATTTACCATTACTTATTCGTACTATAGTGGATTTAATTTTCCCGGAAGAATTCCATGCACGGTCTGAATGTATCATGAAAAAAACCTCAGGGAACCATTCTAAGTTCAATCATATATTATATATATATATATAATATATATATATATAAAGGGTGAGGCAGAAGTAACCGAGCAGTCAATAAGCACTTATTCCAAAGTAAATGTTTATTGAAATTTAGTCACAAATTAAGAAATTACAATGTACATGATACTAGAACAATATAAAGCATGATTAGAGCAAGTGTTCGAAATGCTGACCACGTTCTTCAATGCATTTAGAAAATCTGTCTACCACAGAATAGCACACACTTCGACACAAATCTTCGTTGATTTCTGCGCAAGAATTCACAATTCTCGTAGTGAGCTGCTGAATGGTCCTTGGTTTTTCAGCATAGACTGAATTCTTCAGCACACCCCAAAGAAAAAAGTCTGGAGGTGTAAGGTCAGGAGATCGAGGAGGATAATCTATGGGACCACGGCGTCCAACCCATCTCTGAGGGAAGTGCTCATCGAGCCAATCGCGCGCAGCGTGGCTGTAATGGGGTGGTGCTCCGTCTTGTTGGAACCACATCTCACGAATGTGTGGCCAGGTTGCCACTTTTGGAAGGAAATTATTGTTGAGCATCGCCACGTAGTTGGCGCCTGTCACAGTTTTTTCAAAAAAGAACGGACCGACCAGACCAGAAGCACAGATCCCAATCCAAACCGTGACACCGATGGTGTTGACTTCCTTCTCGAGGATTAGGTGAGGATTTTCACTTGCCCAGTAGGCAGAATTATGTCGGTTGACGTGGCCATTTAATTTAAAAGATGCTTCATCACTCCAGATGATCTTTTCAGGAAAGGTGGCGTCCATTGCACAGAGTTGTCGAAATATCTCACAAAACTCCACGCGACGGTCTTGATCATCTTCGTTCAGTGCATGGAGCAAGTGTGGACGATATGGCCTCAAGTGACTTATAATTGATCTTTGTGAGATGCCAAGTTCTTGCTCAGCTCGTCTGGTGGACTTCCGTGGACTACGAGCGAAAGCAACTTCAACAATCTGCTTGTTTTCGTCGGTACAGACAGACCTTGGTTGTCCTGGTCTTGGAAGATCTTCACATGAACCTGTTGATTCAAAGCGTTGAATGAGGCTGGCTACCGTGTCTCTTTTTATTGAACGATCAAATCTTTCTTTAAATCGGCGGCATGTCTCGCTCTTGTTGTCCGTTCGATAAAATTTTTTTACGATGAAGACACGTTCTTCCATTGTAAAGCGTTGGTTGCTCGCCTTTGCCATAATTGGGGCTTTCAAAATTGACCGAAATAAGATGTGTTCACAACCACCAGCTGCGACAAACTGAATTAAACGGTTAGCCTAGCTAGGCTACCCGTTTAGCCTAGGCTATCGGGTGTACGTAATCGATGCAATTATCGCTAGAAACTTCCAAAGCTGAAACATCAAAAAGCTGCCCGGTTACTTCTGCCTCACCCTGTATATATATATATATATATATTATTGGTTAAATTCTGATTGATTTAAAATAAAACACACTCCAAGGGAAGTCATGATTATTAATATGTACTGTACTTTTTGTGATTAATCATGATTATGATTACTTCCAGGATAGCACAGTTATCAAAACTCGCCATCTTTCTGAAATGGGATTTCGGTCACGAAAACCGAAAATGAAGCCAACTATCCTGGTGCAGAGAAAGAGTTGCATGAACTGCAAACGAGTGGCAAAAAGTGCTTTTTCAAACTTATCAAGATTTTGTGTGTTATTTGGTGACAAAGGTCCGCGAGTTTGGCGAAGAAATTCTGAAATGTATCACGAAAGCTGCCTGAAGTGATTGGTCAGATTTACGGCGAGTGTGTTAATGTGGAGTTATTGGATTGCATGAAAGCAAATTGTGTGGAATCACATGCATTTTTAAATAGAACTGTCAATAGTCACGTTTATCAAGAAATCTTAAAATATTTCATGATGGAGTCTGCAGAACAGAGTATGGAGACGAACCATTTATTTTTCAGCACGACCTGGCTCCAGCTCATGCGGCTTGTGCAACATCTACTTTGTTTGATACTCATTAAATTGAAGTACGAGTACTACCATGGCCAGCTAATTCTCCCGATCCGATAGAAATCTTTGGAACATTGCTAAGTAGAAACTAGAGGGTGCAAAAGCGTAAACCAGGAACAGTTAGTGAACTGAAGAGGTGTTTGATGACAACCTGGCAATTAATAACTACAGAAGAATGCCAAAGCTTGCCGACTCGATGCCATGTCGATTGAAGGCCGTAATCAGAGCTAAGGGTGGACCAACTGAATACTAAAATGCATAATTAAAAAAGTCTTTGATAAAGGTTTAATATATTGGCAGTATTCAATAAACATAATGAATTTATTCTATTTTTTGTAACATCTGACAAGATATTCCACTATTTTGGTATGTCGCTATGCATTAACTTTACACTATTTAATAAGATTTTTGCTATACTGTTTTTTTCAAAACTGGCACACAAAGGTTCTTTTTATCATAATGACGTCACAGATACTCTATATTCCTCATAAAAGTGTATAAGTTAAAGGTATAATTATCAAGGTTGTGAGCGCATTTGAGACTATTTTTTTTGCGAGGGCGGGCCTTTGTCCGGAGTTGTATATATAACTTTTCTTTCCACCCAGAAACAATACATGCACGGTTACATTCTAAAATTCAATATCGAATGAAGTTGGAAAGATGTAGTTTTTGTTTAGAGAGAGTTTGATTGATGGACATTCCTTTATGCAAATAAATAATTTGTTCCTTCAAGAAACGCTTGCGTGAATATTATGGCTGGCACGAAGGACGTACGGTACTTATGCTCTAAACTTTATATTTATGGCGATTACTTCACAGGTGATATTTTTAATCTTTCTTTTAAGACACAGAAACATTTTGATCTAGTTTAACATCTTTCCCAAGACAGAATAAAACTGTTTTGATCTCCCAATCTTCTCTGGTCGTTTATCATTTTTTCTTTATTGTTGGTAATTTTTTATTTTTTTTTTTATTGTTAATTTGACTCGCTTACTTTTATCAAATCAATCTGTGTGTGTGTGTGTGTGTGTGTGTGAAGCTTTATTTCCGTAATTCCTTTTACTCGGTGAAATTATTTCTTATAATAATTCCATTACGTCATGTATCTAAGATTTCAGGATTTAGATCAATGGTTCTCAATCTTTTTTGTATTGGTTACCCAAAACCAATTCTAATCCACCTCCATTACTCCAATCATTAGATATTTTTTTTTTTATAATTTTTGAATTATCACAATATTATTTTTTATGATTTCTAGATCGCGTGTCATTACCCCACAAAATAGCTATTACCCCAGTTGGGTATTTACCCCTAGATTGATAGCCACTGATTTAGATTCTAAATCACGAACTGTTTGCTGAGTATTAAATATTCATGAAGCGGATTAGCGTTCCCTCTTAACTCCATATTAAATAGATGAAGTATCCCTTATTTTAAGTGTCTAAATTGTAATGGCAGAACCTTTCATCCAAAAGGATTATTATGTACAGCGCGTGCACTACACTTAGAAGGGTGCAAAAGATATAAGATTCGGATATTAAGAAAGTTTTATTCTGTCTTGGGAAGGACGTTAAACTAATTCAAAGTGTTCCTTTGTCTTAAAGGAAAGATTGAAAATATCATCCGTGAAGTAATCGCCATAAATAATGTTTAGAGCATAAGTACATCCTTCGTGCGTCACTCTGGCATCCACTATTCATGCAGAATAAAATCTTTCAAGGTGATAGTATAGGAAAATCACTTTTAGGTTGTACAGGTGTGAACTGATAAAATAATTTGATAAAAAAGGTGTGTAGGTATACAGTTTGCAGCGTAACCGGAAAATTCGCCGTAAACATTTTCGCCGTAGGAAAATTCGCCGTAAACATTTTCGCCGTAAACATTTTCGCCGTAAGACAAATTCGCCGTAAGGACATTTCGCCGTAAATAAAATAAAATTAAAATTAAAAAAAAAGTTTAACTGAACCCTTATAATAGCCGGTGCTGGTTAAGTGTGCGGTCTACCTAGCTTCGAGCAGTCTACCACAATTAAAATTCTTTATACTGTACGGCATTGACGATTGGTTAGGTTAAGTCGTGATAGTTTGGTTAAATAAATTTCTTAAATAAATTCTTATCTTACTTTGAAACTCACTGTACGGCATTGACGATTGGTTAGGTTAAGTCGTGATAGTTTGGTTAAATAAATTTCTTAAATAAATTCCTTATCTTACTTTGAAACTCACTGTACGGCATTGACGATTGGTTAGGTTAAGTCGTGATAGTTTGGTTAAATAAATTTCTTAAATAAATTCCTTATCTTACTTTGAAACTCACTGTACGGCATTGACGATTGGTTAGGTTAAGTCGTGATAGTTTGGTTAAATAAATTTCTTAAATAAATTCCTTATCTTACTTTGAAACTCACTATATAGGAGGAGAACGAGGCCGAGGCGCGCGAAGGCGAAGAATGGGGCCAACATTTCCTATAGAATTGTGGAATGTTGTCGAAAGAACTCATAATAATATGCCGAGAACGAACAACAGTATAGAAGGCTTCCACAATGCAATACAAAGCTCTATTACTAACATGCATCCAAGTATCTGGAAACTCATAACCAATTTGATGAAGGAAGAGAGTTTATTTTTAAGAAGTTTTATCACTGACTTTTACCATTGAATAAAGACTTGCCTTTTTAATGCTTATATAATACCCTTTATCATCCATTGATTATTTTTAAAAAATTTTACGGCGAAATGTCTTACGGCGAATTTGTCTTACGGCGAAAATGTTTACGGCGAAAATGTTTACGGCGAATTTCCTACGGCGAAAATGTTTGCGGCGAAATTTCCTAGATTCGTTAAATTCCGTTCGAAATCCAACGAGTTCATGATTCATAATCTATAATAAAATTATTTAAGATACTTGAAACACAGATCAATAAGATAGTTGTAATTAATTTGAATGAGCCTCGATTAAAACATTGAAAAAATATCCTAATGCATTGAAATGAATCCGTTAATAGAGCAATGACTGTGTATTAACGCTCAGTAATCGAAACGCTGTTTTCCCATTCGGTAACAATGAAATTTGGAGTAGAATAGTATTTTACTGTAGTTATGAGAGTAATGTGTATTCTTTTTTATTTTGTCATTCTGTTTATTTAATAGTCGTTGAGGACATGATCAATGTTTTATCTTAGTGTCGAGTATATCGTTCCGCCAATCTGAGATCTCTGTACATAGTTCCTTGGAAGCAATGAAATAAGGTTCCGACCAATGAGTTACTGTATTTTCATTTTTGGTCCGATAAGATGGAAGTCACAAATCGGAAAAACTTCATACATTTTTATTTTGAATTTTGTCTTGATTTATTCCATACTAAAATTTTATACCTTTTATATAAATAATTTTTTACTCGTGTGTATATATATATATAAATAATTTTTTTACTCGTGTGTGTATATACAGGGCGTCCCAAAAAAATGTATACACACTTTAACAGCTGATAGCTCAATTGATGTTTCTTTCTTTCCAAGTTAAACCCATTAGAATTAATAATGGCAGTCAGACTAAGCTTTGAACAAAGGAAAATTCATTCTAAAATGCTACTGGAAGTGTGAAAACGCAGTTGAAGTGCAAAGACAGTTTAGGAGGGAGTTTCAAACAGATCCACCAACGCGACTTACCATCACTCGAATTAGAGATAAGTTTGAAGCCGATGGAACTGTTCAGAATGTCCACAAGAAGCGTTCCGGAAGACCACGGACATCGACAAGCCCCACAAAGCAAGAAAGAGTACTGGAAACGTATCACCAAAGTCCAAGAAAATCTGTGCGGCAAGCGAGTCGTGAGGTAGGAATTTCAGAATCGTCTGTCCAACGCATTTTGAGCGCTGTCAATGGAAAAGTTACATTCCAAGATTAGTCCATGCTATTAATGAAGATGATCCGGACCGAAGAGTGGAGTATTGCGAGTGGTACTTGGCACGATGTGGATGTGGATTGGACGAAGGGGTTTCGTAGAATACCCTCCGCGTTCACCAGACCTCACACCACTAGACTTTTTTTTATGGGGATACTTAAAAGACAAAGTCTACGCTATAAAACCTGCAACAGTCGCTGAATTGAGAGCAGCCATTGAACGAGAATGCACACAAATACCAAACGAAATGTTTCGTGATGTTTGCGATTCCATTGCTTCGCGTTATCAGCAGTGCCTGGACCAGAACGGACGTCAGTTTGAAAACAGGCGTTGACAAAACAATTAAATAATGTCTGTAGATTCTATTACATTTGAAAATGAAATGTATTTTAATAAACACTGCCTTTATAAGTATTTAAAGTGTGTATACATTTTTTTGGGACGCCCTGTATATATAAATTGAAGAAAATTTAACATTTCCTTAACTTAGACCAGTCAGGATATGTTTTCCTTATTGAAGTGGTCATTGTATTTGTTTTAATCTACACACTTTTTCAGAGTGAGATATAAAAAAGTCTTCGTAAAACTATATGTATTGCGTCATCATAAAATTAACCTTTATTAAGAGATCAAGACTACCCTGTTTTACCCTACCACCCTGTTTTACCCCACCACCCTATTTTATCCTACCACCCTGTTTTACCCCACCACCCTGTTTTACCACACTCTCTCACATTTGAAAAATATGAAGACAATTGGAATACAGGTACAATAAATTGGGAGATTAACGGCTAAAAAAAAAATTGGCCTCAACTCTATACAAGAATGGAAGTACCGATGGAAATTCCTAAGAAATTTTTTACTGTAATTGTAAATTTACTTACATTGTTATAAAATTTTATGTACCTGTAATATTCACTGTAGTTAATATAACGTTTACCAAATTCTAACAACTTTACTAAAAGTTTCTTGGTAGTGATGCATTTTAAAACAAATGTTTATGATTTGATAAAAAAAAACAACCGCAGAAAATAGGCCTATGAAGTCCGTAAATATAAGACCGACGCTTCATTTTTATAACTTTATCAAACAAAAATTACTGAATAGAAGAAAAGGCCGGAAAAGGTTTATAATTAGAACAATTATTTTAAAATTATTTGGATAGCAAAGTTGAAGCCTTATCTTCAGAGTAGAATGGATGGCACTGAAAGGAGTAACATGTTTCACTGAAAGTAATTACCAAAGTTTAAACTTCTAGCTGGATTCATGATAAATTACTTGGACTAACTGTTGTTAATGTCACAGTCAGAGTGACTTTGTGATTTCCGCTTCTTTTGAAAGATGGTCTAATTTTTTGTTATTTTTCGAGTATCTTCCATGTTGCTCTTTTCAGATACATCAAATTGGATTCCAGTGTATTATTTTGTACCAGTTCTTCTTCTTCTTTGCTTTCTGGAGTATTTTTCAGTTACCGACGATGCTACATCTTTTTTAATCAGTTGTTCTTGTTATATAAATAATGACAGTTTACGTCATTATAACTGTAAAAGGAAGCAAATAAATTAACAGTATTTCACAATAGGAAGCACTTTAACAATTATATACTCTGACAGTATTTGTTTGGGGAAGTGTATTAAGCAAATATTTCCTTACGATTACGTAGTTGGGTGAGTGAGTGAATTTTTGAGTTATCCGATATCTATACGTTTTTTCAAGGTCTATTAGAGTATGTTTTAGTAGTAGTAAACCCTAAAAATTGAAGATTATGGGTTAAACTTTCAGAGGAGAAGCCAAAAAGTTATCTTATGAAAGTAAAAATAATAACATTGGAAGTAACAAGGGGGATAGATCAATTTCTTTATGAATTTTTAGTCTTCAATTTCTTTGCAACACATTTTCTGTTTTCTTTTTATATTAAAAAAATATCTTGCATAAACTTGAAGATCATTACGAGTTCTCTCTATGTGCCAAATTTCAATTTCACACGATAGGTGTGTAAATAAAATGCGATTAAGATAAGAGCATTTTGTCTTTCGCCGTCTTTGTTAATGCAGCTCCAAACACCTTCGTCGAAAAATTTTGCATTCGAGAATTTGTCCCGTTGGTCAAAATGATCATTTTGCAAGCAAAAGTCACAGTGTTTACTTCTAATAATCATTTAGGAAGGTCAGAAACTAGCACAGCGCTTAGGCCAGACAAATGCGGCCCACTGCACTAAATCGGGAATTATTATTACCAGCACAGTCGGAAATCAAATACCCCGTCCCCAGCGTCTTTGTTTCGCTCATAGGGAAAAGGCATTACCCACTGAGCTCTGGCGCTACATATCAGGACTTGTGCAATGGAACATTGGGAGGGGAGGGCCCCTAAACGGCCAGGGTTATCTGCATTAGATTTAGTGTAAACAGTAAGGAAGAACCAGGGAAGGTTTTAGTAACACACACCCCCATCCCAGTATCCTATCTGTGGGAGGCAGACACGTGCAGAGAGGGAACTACAGGGGCTTCAGCCCTCCCATTTGCCCCTTCGTGCCTCAGAAGTGTCCTTTTAAAAAAAAAAAAAATGCTATGAAGAGACTTATTTTTTGAGGGGGAGGAGATGGTGCCCTTTTTGTTAACTTTCAGTCCCCCACCCCATCTGAAGTTTTCTGTGCACGGGCCTGGTGGGGGGGACTTGAAGGGGGACCACTAAACGGCTAGGGTAATCTGCACCTAGGATGCGGTCCCTTAAACGGCTAGGGTAATCTGCACCTAGGATGCGGTCCCTTAAACGGCTATGATAATGTGCACCTGGAAGGGAGGTTCCTAAATGGGTAGGATAATTTGTACCAAATTTAGTATAAACATTAAGGGAGAATTAGGAAAGGATTTAGTAACACACTCGCACTTCCCATTCCCCTCCGTAGGCTGTTTCGAAAGAGAGGTGCTTTTGCTGCGCAAGGTGCTGCCGCCATTCTAAGCAAATTTTATTCGGTAGTTGCCAGAGCAACGCAAGAAGGACATTCTTAAATTCTACGCTTTACCTTAATGACAATTTTACAGGTGATATTTTGCCTTTCATTGGAGTAGACAATTAGTAGATAACCTTTTTAAGTGAGTAATAGCCAGTGTTAATAAACTTTTATCTTAATACAGAAAAAAGGGTGTGGGTCTGTTACGATTTACCCTTTTAACCTTCTTTATATTAAAACTGTGAATAACAAATGAACCACGGATCCGAAAGAGGAATATTAAACAGAATCATAAAATATGTAAAAAAAAACCACTTAATTAAACAGTCAAAACAATAGAAATTTAATGTATCCAGAAACAATATAAAACCTGACCCAGATTTGAGAGCTACGAAATAAGAACAAAAGGCTGATTTATAATTCTTCTAAAAAATAAATACGTATCAGAATTAATAAACAACCACTCAGTGAATTCTAAAGAAGTCCTAATTCTTTATAACCACAATATTGACACTTGTCAGGGGGAACAAGCCTGATATCCCATTTATCGCTTCTCTCTCGCAATCCGGGGGGGGGGGGCATTTCCAACAAACCTCGATTCAAGATTGTACATCGGTTTTATGGGAAGTCATTAAAGGGAATAAGGAAGAAAGAGGCGGCAGGTGTTTCCTTCAAGACAAGGAAACACTTTGATCTAGTTAATAGCCTTCTCAAGATATAATGAGACTGTCTTAATGTCTGAATTTTATGTCTCTTACATCCCCTGTAAACATAGTGTATGCGCTGTCATAATAATCGTTTGGGATAAAAGGTTCCGTCATCATGATTTAGACGCTTCAAAGTAAAGGGGTTCAGAGGGAACGTTAATTAGCTTCATAAATATTTCATATTCACCAGACAATTTACGATTTAATCACAAGATGTAATGGAATTATTATAGGTCATATTATTTTCCCCTCAGAAAGGGAAATTACAGAAGTAAAGCTTGACATTCACATAAAAACAGAGTTTTAATTAGCGTCATAAGTAGATGCCGGATGTTTAGGCGCTAAAACCCCTTAAAAAAGGCAGGCAAATAGGCAAAATAAACATTCAAAAAGGCAGTAACCCCCCCACCCCCCTACATGCAAGGCATTTATAAATTTGCTTTCAAAAAACGTTTAATCTAGAATAATACCTTTATACCTATATGCCTAATACATATTACATCGCCCTTAGTGAACAAAACAGTAGGTAATACAAATATTAGTTACGCGTAACAACATTGATTTCATTTCCAAAAATCAAGTTTAATATAGAATAACAGCATTATACACGTATAAATAATACATATAGCAACGCCATTATAATGAACAAAACAGTACCTATTGAAAATGTTCCTACACAATAATGACAACGATTTAAATTTCAAAAAAATGTTTAATATAAAATAATACTATTATGCACATTCAGTGCAATATTCTGGCAATAGTATCTCTGTTATTAATTGAGCTAGAACGTTCATGTTTGGCTAAATTAGAGTTCTAAATATGCTAATGAAGATGTTGATGAGTTTTTGGAATAGATTTTCATATTTTATATTTTATATATATTTTTTAAAATTTTTTGATTTGCTTATTATGCCGAACTTTGGGTGAACTTTTGGCAGGTCGTAAGGTCATTATAACCCAAACCACGCGATAGAGGAAGGGTGAAAATAGTGATATCCATCAAAAACACGTTTTCGCCTGTGGTGGCGCTTAGGTACCTTAAGACGCGCGACCCCCCATATATAAGGGACGACAAGCTTGACCTTCGTAAAATGAGGAATCATCGCACGGAACATTTGAAAGGTTGAAAGGTATATATATGTACCTTGTGGGATTGGACGTGTTGTGTCTCTCTGTATTAACACCCAAATAAGAAGGGAATACACTACTCGGCGGTTTATTCTGTTTACACCCGAAAGTGTATAAAGTATTAGTGAATCCGTGCATATAAATTATAAAGTGAAATTCATTAAAATTAAGAAGTTGCAATACAGTTTACATAAATTATCACCAGTTTAACGTATGTATTTAAACGTAATACGGTTGGCATTCGAGAAATTTTGAAACAAGGCAGAAAAAAGGTCATAAAACGCAAAGGTCAGAAAACCCTCCTCGTGACCATCGAAAGGAAAGAAAAGAGAAAGAAAGGAAGAAAAATAATTTGTGTATATTTCTTTTACGATAATTAATGAATAGTATGACCAAGGGTCCAAATTCTCACTTAATCTGCAATTTGTGTAATCTGGAAACAAGTCAAAATGCAGCAATAAGATGCGATTTCTGTCAAAATCTGTATGACTTTATCTGCATGAATTGGAATGATAGGAAAAATCTCTCGTCTCGAACGTGAAACAGATCGGGGGAATAATGGGGAAAGAAAAGTCCGGAAATGTCTCAATGAAAATGAGGGTGGATGAGAGAGAAGAGGAAATAACGAATAACAATGTAATAACGAATAACAATATAATACGGAATGAAGACATAGATGAAAGAAAAGAGATAAGTAAAAGTTGCGAGGTAGTAAAACCGCCCAACGAGCAAAATGATAAAAAGATAAAAACTAAAAACGTATGAAATAAACATCCAAAGAAAAATAATAATATCAAATTTAAGTACATAGAAAATAGTCAGATATCAAGAAGTAGAAGCGTAGAAAATACCGTCTGTCAATACTACGCAAAAGTAAAAGGGTACTGCAGATATCGGGATGGGCAATGCATCTATGCACATCCCACATTATGTAACACACACTACACAAGAGGATATTGCAAATTTGAGAAAAAGTGCAAGTTCCACCATCTTACTGTCTGCAACACTTATACAAGATACGGGAGGTGCAAATACGGAAAAAAATGCCGTTACAGCAACAAAGAGGGCTACCAATTTTTTAGATGTAGCCCCCACACTTCAACTATTGAATACCATCCAACAAATACAAAGCCAACTGACAAATACAGGGATCCAAGACCCGTACAGAAGGCATACAGAAGGACATTACATTAGGGTGGTCCTTAAAATTCAAAGTTGGGAAGTTTCAGCTCCCACCCCCGGAAATCATTCGAATGGTTGAGAAAACTCTCTAGTTGAATTTTTTATTAAATCGGACAACGTTTACCCCTCCCTCATCGACCTTGAACTTTTACCCCCGGAGTTGTTGCCCGGTTGCAGTTGTTGCCGTTGTTGCCCAGTTAGCGATCCTGGGTCTGTAGGGTTCGCTTCCGAGAGTCCGGAAACTGGCAGCGGTGGCGAGCGACGACTTGCAGGAGGAACTGGAGTTGCTCCTCGTCGTGGGTCAGCGTCCGGTTGTACTCTTGGACGAGGGCAACTCCTCGCTCGGCATGGTCGTTGATTACGGCGAGCCCTCCCACACGTGCCGCCGCTGTCTTGAAGTCTTCCCGCTTCGGCCAGGTCTCCGGGTCGACCTCGAGGAAGCCGTCCTCCAGTCGAAGTTTCTCGAAGAAACCTCGTGTGTTGGACGACGCCAGGTCTTCCAACTGAAGCCCGGCGAGTACTCGGTTTGGCAGCGTGGGCCGCTTCGCCGGGGACTCCTCACCGACCCGGTCGTGGAGAGAGGCGATGATCTTCCTCTTCTGATCGACGGCGATCCCCGGATCGAACAGCGCCAGCGCCACCAGCTCCTCCGACAGGTACCAGAGGTGGTTCTGGAACTTGGTCAGCGCCGCCTTGGCCACCGCAGGGTTGATGTCAGAGTAGGCCAGCAGGTCCTTGAGGAGGGCGAAGTCATTTCGGGGGGCAGTTGCGGCGATCGGAGCCTCCGTCCACGCCTTGGCGTAGACCCGACAGACGAAGATGCAGATGCTCCGGAGGCCACTCTCCTCCCTCGCCGTGAGTTTGAACTGCTGTCGGAACATCCAGACCTTCAAGGCGTAGATTGCCTTCGCCATCCAGCGGGCGTGGTGAATCGGCCCGGAGCTCGGAAACGCACTCCTCGCGGGGGGACGTGACCGACGAAGAGGAGGGTGAGCTCGAGCAGCTCACGGTAATCGTCGCGCAGGTCCTTGCGCTCGACTATCGCCTTCTCAAAACACTCCGTGTCGACAGTGGTGAGCAGAGGAGCGACATCGGGGTGCGCAGCGCCGGACTCGTACTGGCTTCTGTCCAGAAAATCCCAGCGCTCCTGAAAACGCTTGAAGAGGGTCACGTCAGGACCGGACGTGGGGCCCATCACAGCCGTGAACGCCGCACCGAGGAGGAGCTCCAGCACATGATGGCGGCACGCGAAGTAGAGCAAGTCTTTCGCGAGGTGTTGCTCGATGAGGACGCACGCTCCGTTGTTCCGGCCGGTGTTCGAGGCGGTGGTATCGAATGACAAGCCACTCACTTGCTCAGTGAGCTCCCACTCCTCCAACGCGTTGAGGACGGCCTTGGCCATCTCAGAGCCCGTTCCACTCGGCAGCTTCGGGACGCCCAGGGGCTGCACCGCACCGTTACCGGAGACCAAGATGGGAAGCCGATCGACTTGCTCCTTGCTCGTCAAGTCCTGCATGAGCTTGCCGTCCCAGTGAACGACAAGATTGCCGGCCCTCAGCTCTTCCTTGAGCGCCACGTTGAGCCTGGAGCGGTGCCTGCGCCGGTGTCGGCGGATGGAGCTGCGGTTGATATTGAGCTCTGCGACGTCGTGCCCAAGCGACCGGGCAACCTCTGTCAGGACGTAGACAGCTCTTCGGTCGGTCACCTTCGTGCGATCCAGCGACGACGCCACAGCCGCCGAAACGATGTTCGTCGTGCCCCGCCTGGAGCGCTTCGGAGCCCGAGGGCTCCCTTCTCCTCCATGGTCGTCGCTCTCCGCTGCGCTTGCGGCACCACTGGAAGAGGACGAAGACCACTCGAGCTCCACTCGGGCCGTAGATGTCGTCGCTTCTTCCTCGGCTCGCTGCCTCCGTCGGTCTTCTTCCCCTTGGCGTTGAGATGCGCGGGCATCGACAGCGGCTAGAGTCGAGTCGACGGACCCCAGCTTGCCGCGCCGACGGGGTTCGCGCTGAGCGAGGAGGAACGCCTTGTCCTCCTCGTTCTTGAGCAGCTCCATGGCGTTAGCGGCAGCGACGTCGAACAGGTTCATCATCCGCTCGCTGAACTCGTCCTCCCGCTTCGCTTGAGCGCCAGCTCGCCCCTTGTTCCTCTTCACATCGTTGAACTCCTTGTGGAGCTTCTCAATCTTGGTGACGATGTGGTCCTTCCGGCGGAGGGGGATTCGCGCCTTGGACCACACCTCGGTGACGAGCTCGACGACCTGGTTGGCGGCCTCTCGAAGTGACTTCTTCTGGACGTCGATCCTGTAGACCGTCAGGGCCAAGACCTCTTTTTGCGAAGGAAGTTGCGACCCGGCGATCGATTCCTGCGGTGCAATCAGGTAGCGCAGCTTCGCTGCCATGATCCAGGTTATCTACTTAAAGGTTGAAGGAGTTATTCACTATTCAGTTTAAATTATAATCATTAGAATTTACAGTTTTACACACATTAGTTATCCAACCACTGACGGGTAGCTTGACTTATGGTTAAAGGAGTTATTCAGTTTAAATTATAATCATTAGAATTTACAGTTTTACACACATTAGTTATCCAACCACTGACGGGTAGCTTGACTTATGGTTAAAGGAGTTATTCAGTTTAAATTATAATCATTAGAATTTACAGTTTTACACACATTAGTTATCCAACCACTGAAAATCTGGAAAGAATGAAAAAAAAAAACATTACAAATTATGTAACATTTACTTGAAAGTCAAAAAATTAGCTTAATGGTAATGCTCAATGAGGGAGGGGTAAACGTTGTCCGATTAAAAAAATAAATCACCTAGAGAGTTTTCTCGACCATTCGAACGATTTCCGCGGGTGGGAGCTATGTTCAACTTGAAATTTAACCCCCTAAGCAAGGACCACCCTAACATTACATGCGATATCGGGACAACAGTTACCGAAACAGATAAAGAGAGGAAAATTCTCGGAGGATCACAAGGCAACGAAACCGGCACCACCATTGGAAATGCATCGGAAACACATGTAGAAACAAAAGGGAAAAAATAAAAATAATCCTAGCCTTCATTCAGGGCCTTAAATCAAACCATTCCCCGGACAAAATGTTTTTACCTGGAAGGACTCGTGCAAGAAATCGGAGCAGATTTTGCATGCCTCACGGAAACCCATCTGAAGGACTGCCAGGTAAACAGTGAAAACGGTGAGTTCTGTATTGACAAAAAAGAAATACAAATTGACAACTATGACATCCTCCGAGCCAACAGACCAGTGAGACGTAAAGGAGGATGTGCTATTTACACACACGAAAGGCATATAGCAGAAATGACTAAAAGTACCTCAAACAGCTTCGTAGAATGTGTAGCAGCAAAAGTTGAAAAATTAAATATGGTACTAATTGTAATGTACAGACTCCCCAACACGCCAACCTCAAAGTTCTCAGATTCCATTACAGAGGTAAGAAACTGGGTAAAAGATCTACAATCTGCAACCCCAAATATATTTCTCTGTTGTGATTTTAATTTTCCATTCATGAAATATAAAAGGATAGGAAAAAATATGTGTATACACCAGGGCAATGGGGGCAGACGGGAAGACCAGGAGCAGGTAAAGATGCTACTAGCTCTAGTTGATGAATTTATGTTAACACAAGAAATAACAGAAAACACAGGAAAAAACAACTGCCTACATTTGGTATTCACAAACAACAGCAACCTAATTGATAATGTAGAAATATCCCCAACTATAATACCGGACCATAATATCATTGAAATAACAACCACTATAAAACCAACAGGAAAGGAAAGAACACGAACAACAGAAAAAAAAAATTCGAAATTTTTAATTTTCATTCCAAAGCCATAAACTGGGAAGATTTTGCATCCAGCATGGAAGTAATAGATTGGAAAACCATTTTCGAGGCCAAGACAACGAAGAGATGCTAATGACTTTAGAGGATACGTTAGAAATTTTGGAAAGACATGTCCCAAAAATACAACAAAGAGGAAAGAGAAGCAGGCTTGAGAGACAAAAGAGGGCATTGTTCTGAAAGAGAAAAAGAGTAACTACAAAATTAAATAACTGTAAAGATAACAACATCAGAGAAATATTAAATGATAAACTGCAGAGTATCGATTGTGTCATACAGGAACTAATTGAAAAACATACAGAAAAGGAAGAAGACAACGCTATAGAAGCGATAAAGGTTAACTCAAAGAAGACAGTGTTTTATCTGATGATCTAACAGAAGTATCTGAAATATTAAGAGCTCAGTACGAATCATCTTTCAGTATCCCAAAAACTGACAAATTGCTATGTGATAAAAACGTGTTCTTTGAAGAAGAACTTCAAGGGGAAAGTAAAACAGACTTCGACTTTACAACAGATGATATTACACAAGCTATAGGGAAACTAAAAGCACACTCAGCGGCAGGACTGCACAAATGGAATGTCACACTGATCAAAAACTGCAAGAATGCAATCGCTGAGCCCCTATATTGAATATGGAGACGATCACTAAACACGGTTGAAATACCGGGTATCTTGAAGAGCTCAAACATAGTCTCATTTTTTAAAGGAGGAGATCGATCTGAGGCCAAAAACTAAAATAGTTTAAAGAATAGTCAGACAGAAAATCTATGACTTTCTGGAAACTCAGAAAAAATTCGTTGATAACCAACATGGTTTAGGTCAGGCAGATCATGTCTATCACAACTACTGGAACACTACAACAACATTATTGATGCACTTGAAAGTAATGAAAACTATGATGTACTATACACAGACTTTGCCAAAGCGTTCGACAAGTGTGACCATGGAATCATAATACATAAACTGAAATATATGGGAATAACAGGAAGAGTAGGGAAATGGATATATAATTTCCTTAGTGAGCGACGGCAAGTCGTTACAGTACAAGGAGTATCTTCATCAGGATCAGAGGTCCTCAGCTTAGTACCACAAGGAACAGTATTAGCTCCAGTACTCTTCATAATCATGCTAACTGACATAGATGAGGATGTTACCAGAGACAGCACAGTAACATCTTTTGCCGATGACACAAAGATCAGTAGAAAAATAAGAAACACAGAAGATATAGGATCTCTACAAACCGATATGAATAGAATCTACAAGTGGACGGAAGACAACAATATGAAGTTTAACACTGAGAAATTTCAGCTGTTACTGTACGGAAAAAGAGAGGACCTAAAATCCATGGAATATTATACCCCAAATGGACAGGAAATTCAGAAAGATTCTAAAGCAAAAGATTTAGGGGTTGTGATGACTGATAATGCGAAATTTGAAACACAAAATAAGATAGCAATAAACAGAGCAAAGAAAATAACTGGGCAGATCCTAAGAACCTTTAAACGAAGGGATAGGAATATAATGATTCCTCTACTGAAAACACTGATCATACCCAAATTGGAATACTGCTCGGTCCTAACATCCCCATATAAAAAAGAAGGCATTAGACAGCTGGAAGGAATTCAGAGAAGCTTCACAGCCAAGATCAATGAGTGCAAAGAACTAAATCACTGGGAAAGGTTACGCGAATTAAACGTATATTCACTGCAAAAGGAGAAGAGAGAGCTACATCATTATTTATACTTAGAAAATAATGAAGAAACTAGTCCTTAATCTTACTCTGAACCCTGTAACTCTCCAAACAACAGTGGAAAGTAGAAAAGGAAAACTGTGTTGTGTTCCCAAATTAAAGGCGAGACAGGGAACATCCTTAACCCTGAGAGAAAATAGTTTTGTTGTGAGAGGACCAAAACTGTTTAATCAGCTGCCAAAAGACCTAAGGAACACGAGTGGTGTTGTGGTGGACATCTTTAAAAGAAGATTAGACGCTTGGCTCAGAACAATCCCCGATGAGCCGGGCGTACCTGGCTATGTAAGGTAGAGAGTACAAGAAACCAACTCACTACTTCACCAGGCCAACTCGAGAGGAAGGGCGACAAGCTTGACCTTTGTGAAATGAGGAATCATCGCAAGGAACATTTGAAGGGTATATAACTGAAACATAGCAAACTGATAGGCCTACTTTGGGACTCTAATGGAATAATACTTGAAAATAATTGAAAAAAGCCAAATTAGGTACTTTATGTCAAAAAATGCGCTTTTTTCTGTAAATGCAAAAACAGGCAAAAAAAAGAAGTACAGTATTTATGGCATTTTTCCTGAACATCAGGGCTCCACTGATCATTAATAATATATTAAAACTTTCAAGTGAAATTTTATTTCTTTTTAAGTGACCACCATGAAATGTAATATGTATGTGTACATATTTTTCTTGAAATACTACTACGATGTGTATATATTTTAATTGATAGGAAACTCAAAGGTTGAAAAGTAGATAATTATGTTAGTACATACAGTATCAATTTACGTCAAATGAAAATTATATTAAAAATTACTTACGACGCTTCATCGTATAGGTAAAAGTAATTTCCATCTAATCTTAACAAAAAAAATTGAAGTAAAAACAATAAAAATTAAAGTTAAGAAAAATCACAAATGGATGTCACACCCAAACATTAGAAAAACGTATCCTTTCTCGACGACGCAATTCAACCTTCCATTTGCAATGTATCAAGGAGACATTTTGGTGCTCTGAACGATTTTATTATTCATACATTTTTTTCCTTTATTAAATTGGAAGGTCGCTTCTATACCGAAAATCTTAATGTTCATTTCTGTTCCAATAAGTATGAAGGTGTTTGAGAAGCATCGACGCTTTAAATTGAAACATAAAATCAATTTTGAAATTTTAATGTGTATTTTATTTTAAAATAGAAATTTTATCACAAACTAAGAGTAAGCGAGACAAATTAGCGTTAATTTCGTTAGCGATAAAGGAAATTACTCGAATATGGCGACAGAATTATGTAAAAAGTAAATTTACAAACTTCTATATTAAGTGCAAGCCATGATGTTCATTCAAGCGTTTCATGCAGTGATAGATTATTTGCATAAAGGAAAGCCCATCGATTAAAACCTTTCTAAATAAAAGTTGCATCTTTTCTTCTTTTGATTTTGGATCTGATAATGCAGCCATGTTTCTGGGTCGACAGAAAAATTATGTACTGAAATGTTGACGAATTCATGCCATTCAAGAAAATAGATTTTTCGATACGCGGATTACCAATTCATTACTCCAGCACAGGACTCTTCAAATATTATTTTTAAGGGGACTTCATTAGAGACAGTAGGATCAGGCGGGCAAGAATTATTTTTCCATTCCACTACATATGTTATTATACAGGGTGTCTCAAAAGTCACTATCTATTTTGAAAAATAATGGGAATTACGAAAAACTGGTTTAAGACATGAAAAATATATTTATTTCAAAGTAAGTGCCACAAAGAATTAGTGCTATTTATTTATCTGTCTCCACATGGCGACCATCAGTGTCTCTACAGAGCTCAAAGCGATAAGTTGTTTCCCGGAACACACTTTCCAGCATTTGAGGTATTTTCTGGACTGCATCGGTAATACGATTTCGAAGTTCGGCTACATCACTAATTCTTCTACCAGTGTACACCTTAGACTTAATGAAACCCCAGGCGAAAAAATCTAATGGTGTTAAATCGGGTGAACGTGCTGCCCATGGTTGTGTTCCTCCACGACCAATCCAGCGACCGGGGAAGCGTCTGTCAAGATAATCACGTACAATTATTGCATAATGGCACGGTGCTCCATCCTGCTGAAAAACTACTGTGTCAAGAATGCCATCTGTAAGAAGTTGAGGTTCGAGGAATTGTTCAAGCATGTGAAGATAAATTTATAAATTACACAAAATTCGAAATAAACCAATTAACTTTTTTTAAATACACAAATTTGCACCAGAAGTACATATCTTTATGCCAGCATAGCATTTTTTAAAAAAAAACATCTAATGTCACCGAAATAGATAGTGACTTTTGAGACACCCTGTATATAAAATTTTAATAATTTAAAATTAAGATGAGTTAAAATATAAAATTTTTAAACATTTAGCAAAATAATGATTTAAAATTAAATAAACATTTCAATAATGGGTTAACCAACCCTCGGTCCCACTCTGTTTGCACTGTAGGTCTTGTTTACTGTGGTGGGCCACTTGGCTGCGCCTCGCGGGCAATATGGGACTCTTGCAGTCTACTTACATGGAATCTTGTCTCAACAAGGCAAAACGAACCTTCTATCGTGTGAATAATAACACTCGTATTTTGTCAAAGAATATTTTAGTACTTCCATTTTTCCCAGGCTTTTTAGGCATTGCTAATGTACTTAAACTTTTGGATATTAATGTAGTATTTTCATATAACAATATTGTGAAAAATATCATAGCAAAAAATAGCCTTACCAATAATTCAGGCATTATCTATAAAATTGGTTGTAAACAATGTGATTCCTTTTACATAGGTCAGACGGGAAAGGATTTTCACACACGTGTAAAACAGCATCAATATTCCGTTAGAACGGGACAGTCGTCCAGTGCCCTTTTTGTCCATTTGTCAGAGTTATCCCACTGTATTGATTGGAATAATGTTTCAGTTTTATTTCACTCTAGCAACATTGTTAATAGAAATATTCTTTAGTCTGCCATTATCCAACTTACAAATAACTTCAACATAAGCAAAAGTCTTTTTCAACTCGATCCTGTTGTTTTGAATTCCTTCAGAACAGATTTAGATAAGAAGGGTAGAACGCTAAATCTTTGGTAAACTTGGATGCTTCTCTAATAACTTTTATTTTTCAATTTATTTTTATATATATCGGACTTAGACAAGAAGGGCAGAGTGCTAAAACCTGGGCAGATTTCCAGTATAAGTTCGTATGCTCCTCTTACAAGTTTTATTTTTATTTTTCAATTTATTATTATTTTTATTTTTTTAATTAACTATAACATTGGTTGGAAACAATTCATTTGATCTTGTGTTGGATTCGGGCACAGTGCTAAAATCGGTAGTTTTTCCTTACAAATTTGTATGCTCCTCCCACAATCCTTTAATTTTGTTTTTATTTCTCGCTTATTGTATATATATCTTTTTTTTTGTAACCTATATATAGGCTGTAACTCTTTATGTACTTCAGTGTTCCTGAGGATATCATTAGACGAAAGCGCTTGAGCACCATTCTGTGTTTCCTTTCCTTCGTGGTTTTATTCATCATAAATATTTTTCACGTTACTTTCGTGAAATATATATATATGTGCGCCTCGGTGGTGTAGTGGTTAGCGTCGTTGACTACGAATCCATCGGCCCCGGGATCGAGACCCGGTGACGGCAGCAGGCGCTCAGCAAAACCCATCTGTTCAACCTTCCACACAATAAAAGAAAGTGGTTGGTAGATAAATGGGTACCCTGAGTGGCCTAGTGGTTAAGACGCTGGGCTGCTGGTGGGGCGTGGTTCGGATTCCACGTTAAACTGTAGGTCTAAGGTGGAGTGTAAAGCTTGACCTTCGTCAAAATGAACAATTCAGGCGGAAGCTAACCAAAGGTTAAAGGTATATATATATATATATATATATATATATATATATATATATATATATATATATATATAGCTATGCGAAAAGGAAAACAAAAACGTGCGCCGATATTGGGCCCTTAAGGAAGAAAAATCATGAACTAACCGACGATCAAAAAGAAATATCTGAAACATTGAGAGCCCAGTATGAATCAGTTTTTAGTACCCTAAAAAGTGACAAAGCGATACCTGATATAGATGCATTCTTTGAAGAGAAATTGCAAGGAGAGTGTAGAACAGACTGATTTTACTCCAGAAGATGTAGCGAGAGCTATAAGACAAATGAAACTACATTCAGCTGCAGGTCCGGACAATTGGAACGCATTATTGATTAAAAACTGTAAAAATGAAATAGCTACACCTTTATACTGGATATGGAGAACATCCCTAGACACTGGGGAAATACCGAGCATCTTGAAAAGAGCAAACATTGTCCCTATATATAAAGGGGGGGATAGAGATCAAGCAAAGAACTATAGACCAGTGACTTTGACGTCCCACCTCACCAAAATATTTGAAAGAATAGTCAGAGAGAAAATCTATGACTTCTTGGAGACACTGGAAAGATTCAATGAAAATCAGCACGGATTCCGATCAGGAAGCTCATGCCTGTTACAACTTATGGAGCATTATAACAATATCTTAGATGCACTTGAAGGCAATGAAAACTATGCTGTCATATACGCGGATTTTGCTAAAACTTTCGACAAATGCGAGCATGGTATAATAGCACATAAAATGAAACATATGGGAATAACAGGCAAAGTGGGAAAATGGATCTACAACTTCCTCAGAGAACGTCTACAGGTCGTAAAAATTCATAGTGTCAGGGACTTTTTTAAGCTTTCACAATTCTCGGTGCAAGGTTCTGAGAGGGCCCGCTTTATTGAGCATAACTTATTCGTGTTAATTAGTTACTATAACTTCAATTTGGTGCATTTTGAATTAAAAATGTATCAATTATTGAAAATTATATGAAGCTTTTATTTTGCACTTATTATTCAATATATTATTCCAGAGATGAGACCAAACAAAGTGGGTGCAGACCATATGTAATACTATATCTACAAGATGTATATAACGTAATAACGTAGTTCATGACTAGTTTTACTTCAAATGAAAGCCACGACGACATTTGGAAGTTGCAAAGGAATTGACTGTTGCATTAAAATGAGTAAGGACAAGGAGCCCGCAAGGTAAGGGGCCCGTTGGTGCACCGCACCAATTGTACCTATGTTAGAAACGTCTCTGCAAGGTGCATCATCATCAGAATCATAAGTACGCAGCTCAGTACCACAAGGTACAGTACTGGCCCAACTCCTGTTCATTATCATGCTAACAGACAAAGACAGTGGAGTAAACAGCAACAGTATAGTAACATCCTTTGCGGACAATACAAAGATCATTAGAAAAATCAGCGATGCAAATGAAGTGGAGGCCTTGCAGAGGGACACGAACAAAATATACACATGGTCAGAAGACAACAATATGACATTTAACACCGAGAAATTTCAGCTCTTGAGATATGGTAGAATTGAGGAACTTAAACAAACTGCATATTATGCTCCAGATAGACAAGAAATTCAGAGAAGCACGAAAGCGGTCGACTTGGGAGTAATAATGACCGATGCTGCCAAATTCGAGACACAAAATCAGATAGCGATAAATAAAGCAAAAAAAGTGGTGGGACAGGTACTAAGAACGTTCAAAAGGAGAGACAAGACAGTAATGATTCCCCCGCTGAGAATACTGATCATACCAAAACTTGAATACTGCTCAGTTTTGACGTCCCCATATAAAAAGGAAGAAATTAATAAATTAGAAGAAACGCAGAGACATTTCACAGCAAAGATTGATGGCTGCAAAGAACTCAACTACTGGGAAGGCTACGTAAACTAAATCTTTACTCCCTGGAAAGAAGAAGAGAGAGCTACACCCTAATCTACATATGGAAAATGATCGAAAAACTCGTACGAAACCTCAAACTAAACCCAATTACTATTCAAACAACGCTGGAAAATAGGAAAGGCAGATTGTATAATGTTCCCAAATTAAAGGCGCGACAAGGAACCTCTTCAACACTGAAGGAAAATAGCTTGGTTGTCAGGGGACCAAGACTTTTTAACCAGCTTCCAAAAGACCTCAGAAACGTTACAAGGGTCAAAGTTGAAGTCTTCAAGAGAAGACTAGATGCCTGGCTCAGGACGGTACTAGATGAGCCGGATGTACCTGGCTATGTACGGTGGAGAGCGCAAGAAAGCAACTCGCTCCTCCACCAAGCCAGGCCTAGAGGCGGGGCCACCAGCTTGACCTTCGTGTGAAGAGAGAGACCAACACACGGAACATCAACGAGGTTAACGATATATATATATATATATATACACACACACACTATATTGCTAAATTTTTGCTAAAAGCCAAAACTTCACTTCGAAAACATCCGTAATCATAAACTAATAAAATAAACATTGAAAGTATTGCTTTTTACCATTCCTATTTCATAAATCGCGAAATAAACATCATTCATGAATCAGGAAGAGCGCCGGTACCTAGGTTGTTTGGAGATTGGACTTAATTTGCGAATGACCGACAGGGCACGTCTCCCTCCTTCGCCGCAGTTTAAGTGAGCCGGTCCCACATACTCTCCGTTTATCCGTGCTCAAGTGACCTTTCGGGAGTTCACCCTCCTCCTTCCGGCGTCGTGTAGAAAATAGGTTGTTTTTAATGTTATCCGTTTCGTGAATAGGGAGATGGATTCGTACAAACGATCGTGAAAAGTTTGCAAACGTTTTTTTTTAATTCTCGGTTGGAGCAATGGTGTGTAACCTTTTTTCGCACTGTTATCCCTTGAGCTAGCCAACAAAACCGTAATTACTCCCCCCTCCCCTCCCCTCTTTAAATGGCAAATATGGGGGAAAAGCAATTAAGAAACAATGGATGGCAAAAGTTCAGTGGAACCATAACTCGGCTTTTTTAGGGACAGTGGCGCCAGCTCGTTACTCCCCGATAAAGGGCAAATTACCCTCCGGGGGGGGGGGGTAATCAGAGGAAGAAAAAGGCAAATCCAATTTTTTAATAACTCTTAAAAACAAAAGATGTTGTATAATGATTGAGCATCGAAAGATCGGACTCAAACATACTAAATCTAAGTTATTAGATTCTACATTAAATAAAAAGGCATTAGTCGATGCGAAACGCAAAATTTGAATTCTTTGGAGATTTGTCTGTTGTTGAAATGGTTAATTATGATTTAAATTTCATGGCCCCTTTCCGTGCGTGAGAAGCGAAACAGGATGTTGAATAATTTAACAGAATGAAAGTAGTTTTTACTATTAGAGTTAAAGTGGATAAGTGGATGAATGTTCAAAGAAGAACGGGAATTATGTGGAATCCTTTATTTTCCAACAAATTAACTATTGAAGGAAATTTTCATTTGAAGCAAAGTGTTTTGTTACGTTAAAACAAATTTTATTTTGTGTTAAAGAAATATTGAACATACTTTTAAAACCGAGTCATTTTGAAGCAGATCTTGATGTTTTTTTTTTAAATATTAAATTAGGTTTTCTTCGGCTTAAGATGAAACGCCAACAACAAAATTCTTCAGTTGAAGAATTTATATGTAAAAATTTCGAATTTAAAGATTTTTTTTTTTGTTTTATAGTAAAAGGGATATATATATATATATATATATATATATATATATATATATATATATATATATATATATATATATATATATATATATATATATATATATATATATGAAAATTATTTCACGAAAGTAACACGTGAAAAATATTTACGATGAATAAAACCACGAAGGAAAGGAAACACAAAATGGTGCTCAAGCGCTTTCGTCTAATGACATCCTCAGGAACACTGAAGTACATAAAAGGGTAACAGCCTATATATAGGTTACAGAAAGAAAAAAAAAGAAAAATAAATAACATACATACATACATACACACACACAAACATACATATACATACATATCTATATATACATATACACACACATATATATATATATATATATATATATGCAATAAACAGAGAAGTAAAAATAAAAATTAAAAATTAAAAATTAAAGGATTATCCGTGAGGCGTACAGATTTGTAAGGAATAATATCGATTTTTAGCACAAGATCAAATGGATTATAAAAATACAAATTTATATTGGAATACTGCCCGGGTTTTAACACTCTGCCTATGGTCAGGTTTCGATATATATAAAAATAAAATGCAAATTAAAAGTTAATAAAATAGCAGACAAGTTTACCAAAGATTTAGTATTCTACCTTTCTTATCTAAATCTGTTTGGAAGGAATTCAAAATAACAGGATCGAGTTGAAAAAGACCTTTGCTTATGTTGAAGTTATTTGAAAGTTGGATAATGGCAGACTCAAGAATATTTCTATTAACAATGTTGCTAGAATGGAATAAAACTGAAGCATTATTCCAATCAATACAGTGGGCTAACTCTGACAAGTGGACAAAAAGGGCACTGGACAACTGTCCTGTTCTAACGGAATATTGATGCTGTTTTATACGTGTGTGCAAATCCTTTCCCGTCTGACCTATGTAAAAGGAATCACATTGTTTACAACCAATTTTATAGATAATGCCTGAATTATTGGTAGGGCTATTTTTTACTATGATATTTTTCACAATATTATTATATGAAAATACTAAATTAATATCCAAAAGTTTAAGTACATTAGCAATGCCTAAAAAGCCCGGGAAAAATGGAAGTACTAAAATATTTTTTGACAAAGTACGAGTGTTATTATTGACACGATAGAAAGCTCGTTTTGCCTTGTTGAGACAAGATTCCATAAACTTTTGGATATTAATTTAGTATTTTCATATAACAATATTGTGAAAAATATCATTGTAAAAAATAGCCCTACCAATAATTCAGGCATTATCTATAAAATTGGTTGTAAACAATGTGATTCCTTTTACATAGGTCAGACGGGAAAGGATTTGCACACACGTATAAAACAGCATCAATATTCCGTTAGAACAGGACAGTTGTCCAGTGCCCTTTTTGTCCATTTGTCAGAGTTAGCCCACTGTATTGATTGGAATAATGCTTCAGTTTTATTCCATTCTAGCAACATTGTTAATAGAAATATTCTTGAGTCTGCCATTATCCAACTTTCAAATAACTTCAACATAAGCAAAGGTCTTTTTCAACTCGATCCTGTTATTTTGAATTCCTTCCAAACAGATTTAGATAAGAAAGGTAGAATACTAAATCTTTGGTAAACTTGTCTGCTATTTTATTAACTTTTAATTTGCATTTTATTTTTATATATATCGAAACCTGACCATAGGCAGAGTGTTAAAACCCGGGCAGTATTCCAATATAAATTTGTATTTTTATAATCCATTTGATCTTGTGCTAAAAATCGATATTATTCCGTACAAATCTGTACGCCTCACGGATAATCCTTTAATTTTTAATTTTTAATTTTATTTTTACTTCTCTGTTTATTGCATATATATATATATATATATATATATATATATATATATATATGTGTGTGTGTATATGTATATATAGATATGTATGTATATGTATGTTTGTGTGTGTGTATGTATGTATGTATGTTATTTATTTTTTTTTTTTTTTCTTTCTGTAACCTATATATAGGCTGTTACCCTTTTATGTACTTCAGTGTTCCTGAGGATGTCATTAGACGAAAGCGCTTGAGCACCATTTTGTGTTTCCTTTCCTTCGTGGTTTTATTCATCATATATATATATATATATATATATATATATATATATATATATATATATATATTATATATATATACTGTGTGTGTGTGTGTGTATATATATATATATATATATATAGGGAAAATAGAAATTATATCTTTAAAGTGAAACAAACCCATTTCTAATGTCAGTTTTACATATTTCAGGAAAGAAAATACCCTGATGGTTCAATATAGCTACCAATCAAGAGAAGGTGGAACTGGTGTTGCTACATGTTTCCGGAAAAAGCCAGAGGGAGGCATGTTCGTGAAATAACTGATATGCCTCCCTCTGGCTTTTTCCGGAAACATGTAACAATGTAGTTCCATTTTCTCTTGATTGGTATATTGAGTTATCAGGGTATTTTCTTTCCTGAAATATGTAAAACTAACATTAGAAATGGGTTTGTTTCACTTTAAAAATATATATATATATATATATATATATATATATATATATATATATATATATATATATATATATATATATATATATATATATATATATATATATATATATGGCCCGAACGAACGGTAATTGAGAAAAGTCTACCGAAGGTTCGACCATCGAAAGGAAAGAAATAGAAATAAAAATAAATAAATAAAGAAAGAATTTGTGTGGGTATTTCTTTTTACGGAAATTAAGGAATAGCATGGCTATGGGTCCAAAGTCTCACTTAATCTGCAATTTGTGTAATCTGGAAACAACGAAAAACGCTGCGATTCGATGTGACTTCTGTCAAGACTGTAAGACTTTATCTTCATGAATTGGGATGATAGGGAAATAACTCTTGTCTCCAATGCGAAACACGTCGTGGGGATCAAATTTCTATGTGGCGCATGTACACAGACGGTAAATTCATTCGCGGTATTTAAAGAAATGGAGATAGCAGACTCGAATGTTACAAAAAAGAATGAAATAATGGGGACACAAGGGTCCGGAAATGTCCCAATAAAAAACCGGGTGGATGAGAGAGAGGACGAAATAACGAAAAACAGCATAATAACGAACAACAATTTAATAACGAATAACAATATAAACAATATAATACGGAAGGAAGACATAGATGAAAGAAAAGAAATAAGTAAACGTAGCGAAGTAGTTACACTGTCCAACGAGCGAAATAATAAAATGATAATAACTAAAAACGTAGAAAATAAACAGCCAAAGAAAAATAATGATAATACCAAAATTAAGAACTTCGAAAATAATAAGAAAACAAGAAGTAGAAGAGTAGAAAATATCGTTGCAAATAGGGAAAAACCTGCCGTTACCACCACCCTCAAAGAAACGCAACCGGTGATCAGGAAAAACGAACATCAAAGAAGAGTGCCAATTTTTTAGACGCAGCCAACACAATTCAGCTGCTAAATACTATCCAGCAATTACAAAATCAGCTGACAAATATATATAGGAATCCGAGAGCCGGACAGAAGGCACGCACAAAGACACTTCGTGCGTTATCGGGACAACAGATATGACAAAGATAAAAAGAGGTAAATTCTCGGAGGACCCCCAAGTCAACGAAATCGGCACCCCATTGGAAAACGAATCGGAACCGCCTGTATGCGAAAACGATAGAGAAAAAATAAAAATAATCTTAGCCAACATTCAGGGCCTTAAGTCAAATCATTCCCCGGACAAAGTTTTATACCTGAAAGGACTCATGCAAGAAGGAGCAGACTTTGCATGCCTCACGGAAATTCATCTAAAGGACTGCCAGGCGAACTGTGAAAATTGTGAGTCCTGTAATGACAAAAAAAGGAATACAAATTGACAACTATAACATACTCTGAGCCGACAGAACAGTGAGACGTAAAGGAGGATGTGCTATTTACACACAAGAAGGGCATATGGCAGAAATGACTACAAGTACCTCAAACAGCTTCGTAGAATGTATAGCAGCAAAAGATGAAAAATTAAATATGGTACTAATTGTAATGTACAGACCCCAAACATGCCAACCTCAAAATTTTCAGATTTCATTACAGATGTAAGAAACTGGGTAAAAGATCTACACTCTCCAAACCCAAATATTTTTCTCTGCGGTGATTTTAATTTCCTATTCCTGAAATATAAAAGGATATGAAAAAATATATGTATACACCAGTACAAGGGGGGCACACGGGAAGACCAGGAGCAGGTAAAAATGCTACTAGCTCTAGTTGATGAATTTATGTTAACGCAAGAAATAACAGAAAACACAAGAAAAAACAACTACCGAGATTTGGTATTCACAAACAACAGCAACCTAATTGATAATGTAGAAATATCACCAACTATGATATCGGACCACAACATCATTGAAATAACAACTAATATAAAGGCAACAGGAAAGGAAAGAACACGTACAACAGAAAGAAGCAAATTCAAAATTTTTAATTTTCACTCCAAAGCTGTAAACTGGGAAGATGTTACATCCAGCATGGAAGTAATAGTGTAGATTGGAAAACCATTTTCGAGGCCAAGACAACGGAGAAGCTAATGACTTTAAAGGAAAAGACGTTAGAAATTGTGGAAAAACATGTCCCAAAAATACAACAAAGAGGAAAGAGAAGCAGGTTCGAGAGACAAAAGAGGTCATTGTCCCGAAAGAGAAAAAGAGTGATTGCAAAATTAAGGAACTGTAAAGATAACATCAGAAAAATATTAAATGATAAACTGCAAAGTATCGATGACGCCATACAGGAACTAATTGAGAAGCATACAGAAAAAGAAGATGACGCTATAGAAGCGATAAAGGCTAACTCGAAGTACTTCTATAATTTCGCAAAAACAAAGTCGAAAAGCTATGCGACTATCAGACCTTTAAAAAACGAGAACAGTGCTTTATCTGATGATCTAACAGAAGTATCTGAAATATTAAGAGCTCAGTACGAATCATCTTTCAGTCCCCCCAAAACTGACAAATTGATATGCGATAGAAACACGTTCTTTGAAGAAGAACTACAAGGGGAAAGTATAACGGACTTCGACTTTACAACGGATGCTATTACACAAGCCATAGGGAAACACACTCAGCGACAGGACCGGATAAATTGAATACCACACTGATCAAAAACTGCAAGAATGCAATCGCTGAGTCCCTATATTGGATATGGAGACGATCACTAGATACGGGAGAAGTACCGGGCATCCTGAAAAGCGCGAACATAGTCCCAATATATAAAGGAGGAGATCGATCCGAGGCCAAAAACTATAGGCCAGTGTCGCTTACATCTCATCTCACTAAAATATTTGAAAGAATAGACAGAAAATCTATGACTTTCTGGAAACTCAGAAAAAATTCAATGATAACCAACATGGGTTTAGGTCAGGCAAATCATGCCTATCACAACTAATGGAACACTACAACAACATTGATGCACTTGAAAGTAATGAAAACTATGATGTACTATACACAGACTTTGCCAAAGCGTTCGACAAGTGTGACCATGGAATCATAACACATAAACTGAAATATATGGGAATAACAGGAAAAGTAGGGAAATGGATATATAATTTCCTTAGTGAGCGACGGCAAGTCGTTACAGTTAAAGGAGTATCTTCATCAGAATCAAAGGTCCTCAGCTTAGTACCACAAGGAACAGTATTAACTCCACTACTCTTCATAATCATGCTAACTGACATAGATGAGGACGTTACCAGAGACAGCACAGTAACATCCTTCGCGGATGACACAAAGATCAGTAGAAAAATAAGAAACCTAGAGGATGTAGGATCTCTACAAACAGACATGAACAGAATCTACAAATGGACTGAAGACAACAATATGAAGTTTAACACTGAGAAATTTCAGCTGTTACGGTACGGAAAAGAGAAGACCTAAAATCCATGGAACATTATACCCCAAATGGAGAGGAAATTCAGAAAATTCTAGAGCAAAAGATTAAGGGGTTGTAATGACTGATGATGCGAAATTTGAAACACAAAATAAGATAGCAGTAAACAGAGCAAGAGAATAACGGGGCAGATATTCAGAACCTTTAAACGAAGGGATAGGAATGTAATGATTCCTCTACTGAAAACCATGATCATACCCAAATTGGAATACTGCTCGGTCCTAACTTTCCCATATAAAATGGAAGACATTAGACAGCTGGAAGGGATTCAGAGAAGCTTCACAGCCAAGATCAAGGGGTGCAAAGAATTAAATTACTGGGAAAGGTTACGCGAACTAGACCTATATTCACTGGAAAGGAGAAGAGAGAGATACACCATTATGTACACTTGGAAAATAATGGAGAAACTAGTCCCTAATCTTACTCTGAACCCTATAACTCCCCAAACAACGGTGGAAAGTAGAAAAGGTAGACTGTGTCGTGTTCTCAAATTAAAGGCGAGACAGGGAACATCCTTAACCCTGAAAGAAAAGAGTTTTGTTGTGAGAGGACCAAAACTGTTTATTCAGCTGCCCAAAGGCCTAAGAAACACGAAGGGAGTTGCAGTGGACATCTTCAAAAGAAGATTGGACGCCTGGCTCAGAACAATCCCCGATGAGTCGGGCGTACCTGGCTATGTGAGGTGGAGAGCTCAAGAAACCAACTCACTACTTCACCAGGCCAACTCGAGAGGAGGGGCGACAAGCTTAACCTTGGCGAAATAAGGAATTATCGCGCGGAACCTTTGTAAGGTTGTAAGGTAAGGTGTGTGTATATATATACAAAGAAATCACAGACACGTGATATTTTAAATAAGCAAAGAACCACAGGGAAAAGGAAAAGGAAACATTTATTTCTTTCTCGTCCTTGAAGATGTGAATATATCACGAAAGCGCTCGGACTTAGTGTTTCCTTTTCCTTTTCCCTTTGGTTCTTTGTTTATATATTATATATATATATGACCCGAACGAACGGTAATTGAGAAAAGTCTACCGAAGGTTCGAGTATGGTTACTGGACAGCTTAAGCAAAAAAGCGACGTCGACAAACAACACAAGAAGGTATTTGAAAAGTTTTGTACGTCATCACGAGCCGATATCGTTGATCGTTTAACTGCAAAAGGACCACAGACTCAAGCTTCTTCGGATCAGAGAAATGCCCACCAAAGTCATTAACCGCTTCCTGTTAAAACCGCCAAAGGTTTCTGCCAAGGGACATTAAAAGAAGAACAAGAAAAGTATGTTTCGTCTGCCAGTCGTTCGCCGAGACTCTGTATTGAGAACACCTCAAAATACTCTCTGGCGCGTCTTTATCGTTCCTTTATTTTGCCTACAATTTCGACTCGTGTATATCGCTTATATTTTGTATATTTTACTCAATCTAATAATTGTATATAAGTTTTTACCGCATTATTATTACGATGAAAAATTGAAAATGTCCATTATTATTATTATATTATTATTATTATTATCATTATATGATACACACAGACCGTACATTGAACAAGGAACTCATATGAGAAAATTAAATCCACTATAGTCCGAATAAGTAATGGTAAATGACAAACACTATAGTTTTTCCTTTTTCATGATGTCAGCCCGACGTGGGCAACGGGTCACTCGCAAAGAGGTCCCAAAAATATAGCTTCCCTCACCAGCTATCTGCCAAGCAGATAGGATCCGGCTTTGGGACAGGATCTAGGGAGGGAAGCTATATTTTTGGGGCCTCTTTGCGAGTGACCCGTTGCCCACGTCGACCTAACATCATGAAAAAGAAAAACTATAGTGTTTGTCATTTACCATTACTTATTCGGACTATAGTGGATTTAATTTTCCTCAGAAGAGTTCCTTGTTCCATGCACGGTCTGTGTGTATCACAAAAAACCTCAGGGAACCATTCTGAGTTCTACCCCCCCTCCCAGCACACACACACACACACACATATATATATATATATATATATATATATATATATATATATATATATATATATATATAACTTTCGTCTCCTACAGCATTTCTTAAGGAATGAACAAAACCTGAAAAAGAAAAAAAAGACAACCTACACACTATGATCCGCCCCCGGAATGGCTTGATTCGTGGGAGAATAGTTTAATGTACTACCCACTACAATTCCTCGGGTCGTTATAAAATAAAGTTAGGAAGAAATTTAAAATTAGGCTAATACTGCAAGAACTCTTCGAAGAAATGGAGCGTGAGGTACACAATTATACCCTCCCTCGATTTAAGCCATTTTGGGGCGGGTCATAGTGTAGGTTGTTTTCTGTCTTTAGTTTTTGTTCATTAATTGAGAAGGTCTTGAGATACGAAAGCGCTCGAAATCTTTTTTTTATTTTCCTTGCGGTTTGTGTATATATATATATATATATATGATGAATAAAACCACGAAGGAAAGGAAAATTTAGCTTTAAAATATTCAGTTATAAATTGAAGATACAATACTAAAATACATCATTAAATTCTCACGATACATTGAACATTTAAAAATAAACTAATATTTGAGATAAATCCGTGTTTCTCATTTCTTGTGAAAAATATTTCATTCTATTTTCTTTATTGGTACAATTAAAGAAACTCAAAAACGTGTCAACATGGCCGCCGTAAAGCTTCTTACACGTAATTACCACTTTTATTTGTTGTTTGTTGTTTCACCATCTCCTTTTTCCTGTTTTTAAGTCTTAGAAAAATATTTAATACTCGTTTGAACGACCTTCAAAGCCTATTAGAAGTATTAAAAGGTAGGCTTTAATTTTAAAATGATTTTTATAATGTTACATTATTCTCTAAAATCACTGTGCCATAACGACTCAAGGCTAAGTCTCAAGACTGATTCTGAACATTAGGTGTATACCTGAAAACTTCGAAGAGCTACAAAATATACCGGGTGTCCCATAAGTCCGGCATCATAGGAAAAATAATAAAAAAAGGCAAAACAAAAGCTTTTATTTACAGAACGTGCTCATTATGTCCACCATTGTTTTCAATACACAAATTCAGACGTGATACCCAGTCAGCAAGCACACGGTGAATGATGTTAGGAGTAATGGTGTTACATGCCCCAATAATGCGCTGTCGCAAATGTTCAACACTCCTAATTTTCTCTGCGTATACCAGCGCTTTCAAGTGGCCCCAGAGATAAAAATCTAGTGGCGTGAGATCCGGGCTTCTAGCTGGCCATTCCACAGGCCCTCGACGTCCTATCCAATGACCAGGGAATTGTTGGTACAGGTATTCCCTTACTTGGGTGCTGTAATGTGCGGGAGCGCCGTCTTGCTGGAACCATGTTGGGAAATTTCCTTCTTCGTTCCAGGATAGCAGTCGCTGTATCATCGTCAGTGGACCTCCTTCAAGGTCCACTGCTTGGTTTATCTTCTATGGATCCTGTTTCCTTAAACTTTGCAACAAGTCTGCTAACACAACTCTGTGTTATTGGCTCGCGGTCTGGATGCAGTCTGTTAAATTCAGCAACGACCTCTCTTTGACTCCGATTTCCTATGAGTAGAATTATCTGGATTCGTTCTTCCTTGCTCACAGACATTATGGCCTGTAGAAAGAGAAAAATATGAATTATGGTTTGTAGAAATAGAAAAATATGAATTTCTCCTATGATGCCGGACTTATGGGACACCCTGTATTATCAATAATAGGAATAAAAGTTCTACCATACTTCTAAAGGAAACACATAAAAGAAATTAATCTAGGTTTATATCCCCAAGAAGGTCTCAAATTTAATCAGACCTCTCTTGACAATGAAAAAGGAAGATTTACGGCTTATATACAAAAGCCCGTTCTACAGTATGTACACAAATCACTGAGCTTACGATATTATTCTACTCCGTATAAACATGCTCTGTAAATATAGCTAAAGAATAGCAAATTAATTACAGAATATATATATATAATATATATATATATATATATTATGGCCTTTTTGCGAAATTGGCCATTTTGCAAAAAGATCGGCCTTTTTGTACGTAAAAGAACCAAAAAGCCGGCCTTTTTGCACAACGGCTTTAAATGCCACGCTATTTTGCAAAATGGCTGGTTATCCAGCCGGCCATTTTGCGAAAAGGCAGAACTTCAGTTAAGAGATTCAATCCAGTTCGATTGAAATTATTGAAATTATTGAAATTTAAATTACTGAATGCCCGGTTAAGTTAACTGAATGCCCGGTTAGGTCAACAGTCAGCCCTTGACGATTGGTTAGGTTAAGTTGTGGAATTCTCGTTAAACAACAAAAATAGCACGACTTAACCTAACCAATCGTGAAGGGCGGACAGATGACCTAACCGGGCATTCAATTAACCTAACCGGTCATTCATTTGACCTAACAGGGCATTGAATGTCCAGTTCGACACAGCTTCGAAGGATATACGCAAAATGGCCGGCAGGATTACCAGTCATTTTTTTGTAAATGGGCCGGTCATTTTGCAAAAAGGCCGATTTCGCAAAAAGGCCGTAATATATTATAGGCCAGGTGTATTATAGTTTAAGCGACAGAATAAGAACTAAACTAGAATTTTTCCTAAATGTTGTTGAAAATACTTTCTTGAAGTTTGTTCGCTCTTCCAAAATTTTTAATGGTAGTCTTTGTAAATGTATGTTCGGTATAGCTACGTTAGGTTACGTTAGTTTAGCTAAGGTTAGGTTAAATTAAGTTTGCAAGATTAGGTTAAATTAAGTTAAATTAGGTCAGGTTTTGGTAGGTTAGATTATACTTTCTTGTAGATAATTTTATGTTTCGGTGTCTTTGTAAATTTAGGCCCAGATATTTTTATCACGAAATTTTTCATTCGAGAACTTGGTTCGTCGGTTAAAAGTTTTGTACTTCAAAAGGACCTACTGCTTCCATCGTCCTCCAAACGGAAGACTTTGTTGACTTCGTTGAGAATATGTACACTTTATTTGAAACTATAATTAAATCAAACAACCCAAAGCAATCTTCTCGGGAGACTTTAATTCCAATCTTTCAAAATGCAGTACACATAGCGACCCAAAACAACTCATGAACAGAACGATAACATATGCTTTCTGTCCAAATATTACACGGTCTGTAGATGAAAAAAAAAACGACCATAAAATCCTCAACGTTTATTGAACATGCATGGAGCAAAGGTTCGTTAAACCATTGTACCGGCATCCTCTTCGGCTATTTTGTAGCGTTAAATGAGGGCTATACAATCCCGGAGATAGATCATAAAATTAAAAGTCAGAAAAAAGAATGGGATCAATGAAAGAAAGCCACCCCCAGCCTTCTTTAGTTAACTTTATAAGGCTAACTAACAAAAATATAACGACCTAACCTAACCAATCGTCAAGAGCGTACAGTTGACCTAACGATTGGTTAGGTTAGGTCGTGATATTTTCGTTAGTTAGCCTTATAAAGCTAACTAAAGAAGGCTGGGGGTGGCTTTCTTTCATTGATCCAAAGAATAAATTTAGGTAACTTAAAAAAACTAGTTTTTTTTAAGATTTTTAAAGAACAAATGAAGTAAACTAAAAAAAAAAATTTTATTCTCAAATTTACTGAAATAGGCATTTAACGAAATCTGTTCTGTAGCCACAATAAATATGAATCCCCCAAAAAAACCAAAAAATATGGCTTCCCCACCCGAACAAAATTCTCAACATTATTATAGTAATAAATTTGAGGAGTACGAAGACGATTCTAAATAGTAATGGAAACCGATTAGTCAAATTTTACATAAAAGAAAAAACAAATCTTTTTTCACAAACTTACCATAAGAGTAAGAGAGCCAGTGTTTAATAAGAGAGAGTCAGTGTTTAATAAGAGAATCAATTTAATAGAGAGAGTCAGTGTTTAATAAGAGAGAGTCAGAGTTTAATAAGAAAGAGTCAGCGTTTAATAAGAGAGAGTCAGTGCTTAATAAGAGAGAGTCACTGTTTAATAAGAGAGAATCAATGTTTAATAAGAGAGAGTCACTGTTTAATAACATATTTACTGAATTCATAAATGCAAAGGGGAAAAGAACACGATTTTAAATATCTTGATTTAATTCATTTGTTGCATTATTTACTGACTTTTATGATCAAATAAAAAAGTTTTGGAAAAACAAAAGGTCAAGGTCTCTCTCTCTCTCTCTCTCTCTCTCTCTCTCTCTCTCTCTCTCTCTCTCTGTATAAAGTAACGCAAGTAAAGAGACAAATCCGATTTGAATTATATTAAAGCGAGTGAACATTTACAAGTACTATTTATTACATGTACTTTATAACAACTGCATATTCCATTAGTAAGGTTTATAAGAGGTGTTGAAAATGTTTTCACAAGTTAAAAAACAAGTCGAAACTAGTTTAAACCAGTTCAAATCGGATTTCTCTCTCTCTCCACTTGCGTTACTTTATACACACCCTGTATATATATATATAATGTAAAATAACGCACTGTCGCGACGAAGTATAAAGAAGGAAACCACTCTTCAGGAAGACGTAAATTTTTATTTCTTAACACCAATACAGTCGAAATTGTATTGGTGTTAAGAAATAAAAATTTACTTCTTCCTGAAAAGTGGTTTCCTTCTTCATATATATATATATGAAATGTTTTTTGGAAACGTAATAAAACTGGCAACGTTGTGTTAAATATTGTTTTGGTTCTTTCTAAACAACATTTCCTTGTATGCAGCTTTTATTCTTATTCCTTGCGAGTCAATAACGTAAAAGAAAGAGAATTTTCTCTCAAGACTTCCTCAAAAACAAGAATAAAACGCGAAAATATGTTAATTAAACCAACGTGCTTAAGGCAAAATTGTCATCCTCTCGCGTTTTGTGAACAAAATTAGCATTAAAAGCAGTTATGCAAAAGTAGCTCAATGCTTATAAAATATACTTTAAAATATTACGTTACAACTTTGGACATGCCCAAAATTTGATTATTTCTCATTCTTTGTCATTCTCATTTCCATTCGTGGCCTCCAAATGAAAATGAATAAAATGGGAATCCACATTTGACAAAAGTGTTTCTTTTATTTGGAAGAAATGGAATACCATAAAATGGGAATAGACAGAATTGGGAAGGGCTCGACTCGGGGGAAATGGAGGAAATCAACATTAGCTGGGAAGATTTGTTTTCAAGATTACTTCCCATTCAAGGTCATTCTCATTCCCACCCATTTTTGGTCCTCAAATGAAAATGACCAAAAGTGAAAAATTCATATTTGACAAAAGCGTGTCTTGATTTGGGACACAATGTTTTCGTCGCTGAAACGGCGCCAAATGGGAATGGCTAATATTTCCTAAACTAACTTATTTTAACCAATCAAAACCTAACCTAACATCAACCTAACCAATTAGAACTTAACTTATCGTAACGTAACATAACCAGTCGTAACCTAACCTAACCAATCGTAATGTAAGTCGGACCAAAGTGGGAAAGGTCATGGATGGGAATGAAAATGACAAAGTGGGAGTGGCACAGAATGGGAATTGCCTAGAATGGGAATTGCCTAGAATGGGAATTGCTTAGAATGGGAATTGCATTTGCGGACACGGATGGGAATGGCCTGGAATGAGATGAAACCCAACGCGTTTCATCTTGTTATAAATAATTTTTTTTTCTTATCCTCTCACCTTGGGTAGAGAGGATTCGTGTTAACAGTTTTGAAGGAAACGCTTTGTTTAATGTTACTAACTGGAATTATTATTTAAATGTTTGTATAAGTGTAGCAACGATAAAAAAATAAGTTATATATATACAGGGTGCCCGTAAGTCTGGACCCATAGGGAAAAATAATAAAATTACAAAATAGTCCAAAAATTTATTACATAATCTGTTCAAAGTGTCCGCCGTTGTGTCGCACACAGTGAAGACGCAATCTCCACTGCGACAGCACTTTCTGAATCACAGTCGCAGAAATTTCTTGACACGCCTCCACAATGCGTGCTTTAAGGTGGAAAATGTTCTGAAGTTTGACCTCGTACACTTTGGCTTTCAAGTGGCCCCACAAATAAAAATCATAATAAAAAATAATAAAAAAATAATAATAAAATAATAATAATAACATAATAAAAAAAATGTATTATGAATCCCTATGGGTCCAGACTTACGGGACACCCTGTATATATATATATATATATATATATATAATATATATATATATATATATATATCATGCAAACCCACAGAGAAAAATAAAAATTATTCCAAAGTAGCGCTAATCTTTTTATTTCTTTGTCCCGTTATATATATATATATATATATATATATATATATAATATATATATAATATATATATATATATATTCGTCACCTCGCCTTCTCCCGTCATTCCCGGACGAGGTGTACTTCTGAATACACGAAAAGCCTTGGAATCATTTTTCTTTTTCCCTATGGGCTTGCATCATTCATTCATTTCACGTGCTTAATTGTGAAATTCATCCCATAGATATATATAAATTTCTTAAATATATATATATATAGGCCCTATTTTATTTATATATACATATATATATATAAATAAAATTTTTAAGAAAAGGGAGGAATACTCTCTCCTGAATTAACCTTTTTATTATTTTGTCGTTAAAATTCAGTGAGTCTTTTTATCCTTTTATTTAATTATCTTTTAGGATTTTCTTTTGGGTGGGGGTTGAGAACAACAATTTTATTTAACAATTTTATTTAACTTCATTTCCTTAAATCACATTATTTTTATTATAATAAACAAAATGCAATTTTGCAATAAAAATAATTGTTGTGTTTGCAAAAATGAGAGGTTTACTAATATAAAATATAGTTGAATTTTTACATAAATAAAAAACATGAGTTAGGGGTTCATATATGATACTATATATGAATTCCAAGTAGGCCTCAGGTAAATCCAAGAAAAGAATACGCGATTTCCTGCACGTAAACATCGGAACGGATCTCAACATGTTCTTACTGGAATACGTGAGGGTTTTATTTAACCAATGGGGTGTGAGAATACCAGTCAGGTGATGCCACACCATGAGTTCATCCAATCATGTATTCGTAAATAGTCTTAGTTTTCAGACAATGATTGGAATATATAATTAAATAATTTAATACTGTCAAATAGATTAGTTAAATAACATAAAACAGATAGGAATTTGTAAAACTCGTAAAATAATGTATTTAAAGTTGTTTGTAAGTTCCAGGATCGTGGTACAGAAAGCTCCAAAAATATTCTGGCTGGAGGGGCAACCACAGCTGGAAGTTCACGATCGAGACAAAACAAGAGAGTGCACGAGAAGACCAGAGAATAGTCGAGGACAGTCCATCAGAGAAAGAGAGAGCTGTGGCAGTGAGTCAGACCAGAATATCTTATTTGCCCTGCCTTGTTATTTTTTTGTTTAACATCTCGACTCAGCCCTTGAGAAATGGAGCTTGCTTTTAATAGGAACTTAAGCCAGTAGATTCAATCAAAATTTATAATATAAAGGGTAGAGTAAAAGGGTCAATTAATCTCTAGGGCAGAGACGGCGGAAGAATTTTAACATTAAGGGGTCATTTCAAATTTTAACATCCGTAAATTATTTCATATATTAACTATGTTGAAAAATATTACTCCGAACATAATTTCCAGCTAACAACCTAAGAAACTGTATAATACACACAAGAATCATTATAGAACCTTTAATGGACTAATACTGATACGAATTACGGGTGGTGTAGTAGTTAGCGTCGCTGACTACAAATCTATCGGCCTCTGGATCGAGACCCAGTGACAACAGGCGGCGCACAGCAAAACCTAGCTGTTCATCCTTCCACACAAAAAAATTGGTTGGTAGATAAATGGGTATACTGGGTAGCCTAATGGTTAAGACGCTGGGCTGCTGGTGGGGCGTAGTTCGGATTCCACGCAAACTGCCGGTCTAAGGTCGAGTGACAAGCTTGATCTTCGTCAGAATGAACAATTCGGGAGGAAGCAAAACCAAGGTTAACCAAAGTTATAAAGTTATTACTATATTTTGTATTTCAAGCACTGAACATTACCATTATACATGATTACAGCAATGATAAAATGTAGCAAACGCAAATTCTGCAAAGACATTAGAAACTGAATCTGTAGTCGAAACGAGATTGGAGGGGAGACTAAGACAATAAAATGATTGCCGTTAAATTGTAAGCTGCGTAAAGAGACTCGATAAAATTGTATGCATTTTATATGTTTTAGTTTACTTAAATACCATTTCACATTCTTTACTACATATTATGGGTTTAACAATGGGTATATTTGATAAAAATATTGGGGGCAAATTCCCCCCCCCTCTCCTGCATTTAAAATTAAAATTTTAATGAAACTGTTTTTGGCCTGGCTTATATATATACGAGGGCCACTCAATATATTTTGTGCCACTTCTTTTTTCCTTCCAAGTTTCCTTGTAAGTTCCAGAAATTTTGTACACAAATAGTTACATACCTTTTTTACAAGTTTTTATTTTTCCACATAGTCTCCATCCTTTTCTACGGCTTTCCTCCACCTCGAAACAAGGCCTTTATTCCTTGCTGATAAAAGTCCGCTGGGTTCCGCTGGAGCCACTCTTTAACCTCCTCAACAGTCTCATCGTCACTCTGAAACTTTCTTCCACGAATAGCAGCCTTCATTCGGCCAAACAAATGGAAGTCTGAAGGGGCCAGATCCGGGCTGTATGGAGGGTGGGGTAACCCAGTGAAGCGCATTTTTATGATGGCCTCTCTTGTTTGCAAACTGTTGTGTGGTCTTGCGTTTTCATGCAAAAGAAGGACGTCTTCCAGTTTTCTCTCCGGTCGAACTCGCTTTATACATCTCTGTTAAATATGCCTCTGAGTTGATTGTTTGTCCTTTCTTCATAATGTTCACCAGAATCACCCCTTTCATGTCCCAGAAGATGGTGGCCATAACCTTTCCTGCAGAGGGAGCCATTTTGAACTTTTTCTTGCGTGAGGAGTCTGCGTGATGCCACTCCATGGATTGGCGTTTAGTTTCAGGTTTAAAGTGGTGTACCCAAGTCTCATCCCCAGTCACAATTCGTGAAAGAAGTCACCCCCTTGTGTCTCGTATCGAACCAACGACTCAGAAGCAATTTCTTTTCTTTTGGCTTTGTGATCTTCAGTCAGTTCGCGAGGAACAAATCGTGAACACACTTTTGAGTATCCCAGTTGCTGAATTATCGTATTTACACTTTCTTCACTAATTCCTAGCTCCAGTGATAGCTCCTTGTATGTGACGCGCCGATTTGATCGAATGATGCTGTTAGCACGTTGCACAGTGTGAGATGTCACAGCCGATGCCGGGCGACCGCTGCGTGGCTCATCATCGAGGTTGGCTCTCCCTCTCTACGATGATCTCGCACGTTTAGACCAGCGTCCAACTGTGCTTCGATCAACAACAGCATCTCCGTAAACGCTTTGTTGACATTTGTGAATATTTCCAACTTTTTCCATCTCTGAGGTTAAGAACTCGATAATAGCTCTCTGTTTACGACGCCCATCACTGTCAGACGCCATCGGTTTTATACAAGTGCATTTAAACGCGATTTTATACAAGGAAGGGAGGTTCAAATTGAAAAAATCCGGTTATGTGAAGCGTAGAAAGTTCAAACTTACGGCCCAAAAGACATTTCAGCCCCATGGCCTATTATTTAGCTAAACAAAAGGGTGGGGCAAAATATATTGAGTGCCCCTAGTGTGTATATATATATATATATATATAAGGCGCGAAAGTCAGAAGTCAAAAGAGCCAGAGAGAATGAATCTTTTCCGTTCTATGGCCGCCACTATTTTTTTTTTAAATAAAAATTACTTTAGTTGAAAAATTTATAATTTATGCAATGATGACCCTTTCCTTCCTGACTTTTGCGCCACCCTTAAAAGTGTCAACTACATCCGCAACACATGTACAATGTAGTTGCGTGAGGAGGGAGAGCGGTTTCAATCCGGTAAGGGCAATAAAAGTTATATATATATATATTGTAAATTTGGAAGCAATTGCAAGTTTCACCACCTCATTATCTGCAAAATTTATGCAAAATACGAAAGATCTACGCAAATACGGGAAAAATGCCTGTAAATGAATACGCGAGTCAAGAATCCAAAAATGAAAGCGAAACCACCAACAAAATGTATAACAATTTCTTTCGACGTAGCCCACACGATTCAATTATTAAATATTATTCAACACAACAATAATCGACAGATACTCTATGACAATTCACGAGCGGAACAAAATAAGTGGAAGAGGAAATCACATACAATATCGGGACAACATTTATCGAAATAGATAAAACGTAAACAAAAGATTCTCAAACGATCACAAGGCAACGAAACATGCGCTTGTGAGGGATAACAAATATGGACAACATAAGGATGAATACGACAATGAAAAACACAGAAATTATCGTAGCTAATGTACACGGCTTAATACTAAACCATTCCTTAAATAAAGTCTTATACCTGAAAAGACTTCGGGAGAAAACAAGAGCAGACTTTATATGTTTCAATGAAACACATCTGAAATACTGCCACGTAAATTGTGAAAACTGTGTATTTTGTATTTGAAAAAAAAGAAATACAAATTGGCAACTATAACATATTTCGAACCAATAGAACAGCAAGACGAAGATGAGGATATATTGTACATAAACACAAATAAAGGGACCTACACCTATTGGATCGACATGACCCCAACCTCGACCTTCTAAAAAAACTAACTTAACTTAACCTAACCTACGCTAGCGTAACATAACATATGCTAATCTAATCTAACCTAACTTCATCTAACCCATAATAATTTGTCAAGTTTAGGTCACGTCGATAATCCCGGAAAAACATGTTAGAAATGATAATAGTAAATAATTAAAAAAATTATGAAGAACTATTGACAGAAAAAGTTGAAAATTTAAAAATTATACTAATAGTGATATATGGACCTCCAAACACTCCAACTGCAAAGTTCTCTAATGCCATTACTGATACCTATTAAACTCCACACTCCCGAAATTATACTGAGCGGAGATTTTAATTTCCCATTCATAAAATATAACGCGGATTAGGAACCGTGGGACCCCGTGTTAACGCGAAAACGCGTTATCGCGTGGCATATGTTCACGTGTTAAATGTACACCATGGATCAAGGTCCGAAAATATGCACCCAAAATCGCTAAATGCCTTTATTTAACCTACAAAAAAATACAAAAGTGCTATTAAGGAGGCGGTGACTGAGGTCTTTTGAAGAAGCTTGTAATCTTCGGCTGCTGCTGCTGTGAGATGAGCTTCTCTTGGGCCTTTTGGTACGGGTAAGACTCGTACCGCAAGGTTTCAGTCACCATCATGTTCCGCGGTTAACACTAACGGGAGTAACGCGGAGGGACGTCTTCTTCACAATGCTGCTGGCGTGAGAAAGAATGAGGTACCGCGGCGGTGGTCCGAGACAATGACGCGAGCATTTAAATTCGCTCGATGCGTCATCTTGGTGGAGCGCGGGAGAACTTATAGTGAATTTATTGTGTAAGTTAGGGTGTCACATTGTTGAGAAATCGTTGACATGAGGCGCGTTAACGAGAGATTCGATGATACTATTCATTTAATAGAAATTTAAGTTTTATTATATGATAAATAAAACCAGTCCAACAACAAAACATGTTGATTATGTATAACAGATTTCGATAAATTCGCTTATTATCATCAGTGTATATACTAAACCGTTATAAATTTTTACAGTTCTAAATGAAATATAATTGTAAAATTAACATATGTACCTTATTTAAAGTTTGTGAAGTTCTACATTGTAAAAAAAGACCACATTTGAAGTTTTGTTGAAAATTCATTTTAAAGTACTTGTATTTAAAATATGGATAGTCGTCAATCGTTTAATTCTGGATTTCTTCTGAAAATCTGAATTGTTTCTGAAGGAGTAATGTTACAAGTAACAAGTTATGTAAAAGTTGTCACCCTCTCTTAGGTGAGCCTCACCATACGCATGATTTCTTATATTAGAATGTCTAGGGTTGCCAAGTAAGTTTTTGGTGCAACTGCTATGTCCTCTATGCTCACCAATTCTAACTTGAAATTGAGACAATCCGAAAATGTCTTTTACATACAAAATGATCCAAGTAACCGATCATTGGTATAATGACCCACCGGTGGAACAAATTGAGACAAGTTTGTACCACCGGTGAGTCAGACCGCACATAATGTGTTAAATCACTTTGTGGGTAAAATTTTCTCGTTAAAAAAAAATTACTTTGTTATGGTTTTCCGTTAAAATTTATTGAAAAGATTTTAAAAAATTATTTAAATAAAAAGTGCTCGAGAAAGGTACAGTCAAGTACTGTACCAAAACAAATTATAGTTTCAAATTACTGTACCATCTAAAGTACAATACTAAAGAGGCAACTCAGTGTTTTAAATTCTAACTCATGAAATAATTGGTAAAGGACGCAGATATTGTAAGATCCATTCATCAAAGTTAAAATTAGTTTTCTTCATATTCCAATGAGGTAAAGCTTCATTCTCAATCTTGTAAATGTCTTTTTGCTAAAGACGGATGGACTGAACTTATTTTCTTCATTTCAATAAATATGTCTAAAAATGATTTTTTTTATTTCTTCTCTCCCTGAAGTAAATTTAACATTTTTACGTTTAGCATTTAACTAATCCAAAAAGTTTTATCTTCTCCGGTGATTGAAACAACAAAAACGTCTCATCAACATAACAACGTTAAAAAAAAGGTTTAAATCAAGGATATTTATTCAGACATTTATTTTCATTCATACATAAGAATATATTAACTAATGTTGACGCTAGAGGTCACTCCATAGATACGCCATCTTGTTTTTTATATTGTTCACCTCTGAAAAACAAAATGCATTCTTTTGTTATCACTAAAAGCCATTTAACATTTGAAATTACCCATTTTAAAATTATTGAATTATTAGAAAAGGGTTGATCACGGTAAAGATTTACAATTTCATCCAAAGGAATATTTGTAACAAGAGAAACATCAAAACTAGCCATTGTAAGAGATGAGGCCTTATTATTAATGTTCAAAATTTGTTTTGCAAATGCGACCATTTTGGGGAATTGTTTTTTGAGTTCGAATATTATGTAGAGAAATGTAGATATTTTCGATATGATATGTTGTGTGTGGCTTTTAAAATTGAATTTGTCATTTAACTTGATGCCAAGAACTTTAATTTCATTCATTTTGGCAAGAGGAGTGTTTCCAATTTAGCTCTTTTAAAATCCAAAACGTATTCCAACTATCCGAATTAATTATGAACATTAACTTCAATTTCAAATTATATATGCTTATGATCACTAGTGGAGAAGTAATGTAGTCGCCTATAGAGATACAGGGTGTTCAAAAAGAAACTCAACCCCAAAGCAGAAAAAAAAAGTTAGGTTACAATGATATATTCATTCTCCAATGGGTTGAGTTTCTTTTTGAACACCCTGTATTATCGATTAAGTTTAGGTCTGTACTGAAAACTAAGTCTAGAATATAATTATTTTTGTACTGATTATAAATAAAAGTAAAAGAAAATGATTAACTCTGTACATTACATCGAAATCTGTCCGTAATCTGACTCCAATTAATTTACTTAATAAATTAACTAATTCAAACGCGAAGAGAATTATGGATATTTTTAGTATAAGTAAAAGTAGGTAATCGACTAATGCTTTCGTGATACTTTTCTGTAAATTTATGGTAAATAACTTAAAAGGTTAGTGATTTAACTAACATTTGTAGGGCAACTTAGACACTGACTTGAAAGATTTCTCTGTTCACCATTAATAATTATATAATTGAAGTCCGAAAAAACTGGCAGTGAATTTGTGAAACATTGATTGCTTAATTTTAAACGCATTTTTAGCGTACTTTCATAAATTTCAAAGTTTAAAAATTTTAAAAACTTTATGACTAAAGTTTTTAAAAATTAAAAGCGAAGGTTTTTATAAATTTCAGTTTTACAGTAAATTAATAATAGGCCATTCTGCACAATTTGGAGAATTACTCAGTAAATATAAACTTTCGTTTAGCCCAATAAATATTTGAACAGTTGCTCACGAAAGGTCAAAGGAGCACCAAAAGCTATTTTATAAAAATTTTGTTGTGTTTCAGGACGTTAACATATTGGTTTAGTTATTTTGTGGTTGTTAAGCATAACAAAACATCGTTCATGCTAAGGTTTGTTGCTTATTATTATTGTAGGTTCGTAGTTTATTATTATTTGTAGCTATTATTATTCCGACAAATTGAGACAAGTTTGTATCACCGTGGGTCAGACTGCACAAAATATGTTTTAAATCACTTTGTGAGTAAAATTTTCTCATTAAAACACTGAGTTGCGTCTTTAGTAGTGTACTTTAGTATATAGTATTTTAAGACTGTAATTTATATTTTGGTACAGTACTTGACTGTAACTTTCTCGAGCACTTGATATTTAAATCATTTGGATCACCTGAAGATCAGGGCCCCAGCTTTCTTTAGTTAGCCTTATAAGGCTAACTAATGAAAATATCGTGACTTAACCTAACCAATCGTCAAGGGCTTAAAGTTGGCCTAACGATTGGTTAGGTTAAGTCGTGATATTTTCGTTACTTAGCCTTATAAGGCTAACTAACGAAGGCCGGGGGCACCTGATCTTCAGGTGATCCAATAATTTTTTTAAATCTTTTCAATAATTTCTTTTTTAAAAGACTATTTAACTCACAGACAGATGCAGTGTACTGTACACTAATAACCTAATTGACGCAGTGCAACACTTTTAAACCTGGGGCAATACTTCTCGGTTCTTAAATAAGGCACAGAGAAACGTATAATACCAACTATAATACAGAGGGTTCGGATCCACCCCTTGAATAGAAGAATGGTGGTTTCAAATGCTGGTTGGGGCAATTTTATCATCGTAAAAAATCGTGCGTGTTTGTGCATGATATTTTGTATATATTTTTCCTTGTGGATGTATTTCAATATATATATATATATATATATATATATATATATATACAGGGTGGCCAGAAAGTCAGTACACTTGGGGGAAATTAATTTATACTGACACGGTTTGTTTTCTCTGTTCCGGGTGACATGACTGGAAAATTAACGAAAGATAAGCAAGTAAAGTTGGTCTTGATGTACGCGAGATAAGGAAGCACGTAAAGTGTCGCAAATGAATCTAAACAGCAAAGCCAAGGGAGAAAAACAATGGTTTCGCAATTGTCAGATAAGTGATTGAGCGACTTAAAGAAATGAGGGGGTGTATCGAGGTTAATGAGTCTTAGTTTGAGCATTTATTATGAATAACCAACAAAAAACATGAAACAGATTATATATATATATATATATAATATAAATCAGAATGGTCCACTGAGAAACATTTATGTTACACACAGACCGTGCATGGGACAAGGAACTCTTCTGGGAAAATTAAATCCACTATAGTCCGAATAAGTAATGGTAAATGACAAATAATATAGTTTTTCGTTTTCATGATTGAAGCCCAACATGGGCAATGGGGCACTCGCAAAGAGGCCCCAAAATATAGCTTCCCTCACCAGTTATTTGCCAAGTAGATATGATCCAGCTTTGGGACAGTATCTAGGGTGCAACGAGTTTCTTGCATATATTGAGGTCCTGAATATAATAGGCTAGACGGCTTTAAACCCTAGATCCTGTCCCAAAGCTAGATCCTATCTGCTTGGCAGGTAGCTGATGAGGGAAGCTATATTTTGGGACCTCTTTGCAAATAACCCGTTGCCCACGTTGGACTTCAATCATGAAAAAGGAAACTATATTATTTATCATTTACCATTGCTTATTCTGACTATAGGGTATTTAATTTTCCCAGAAGAGTTCCTTCTTCCATGCACGGTTTATGTGTGAAATCTCTCTCTCTCTCTCTCTCTCTCTCTCTCTCTCTCTCTCTCTCTATATATATATATATATATATATATATCTATATATATATTATATATATATATATATATATAATATATATATATATATATATATATATATATATATATACATCGGCTATTGATTGATGGCGTGGAAAACGCAGTTTAATAATGAACAGGAACACCAAACAAAAAATCAACATTTTTCAAACTTTAATTGATACCGACGTTTCGGACGATACAAAGATCAGCAGAAAAATCAGCGATGCAATCAGCGAAGCAAATGACAAGAACAAAATATATAAATGGTCAGAAGACAACAACATGACATTTAACACCGAGAAATTTCAGCTCTTGAGATATGGTAGAAATGAGGAACTTAAACAGACTGCGTGTATTATGCTCCAGATAGACAGGAAATTCAGAGAAGCACGAAAGCGATCGATTTTGGGGTAATAATGAGCGATGATGCAAAATTCGAAACACAAAATCAGTTAGCGATAAATAGAGCAAAAAGAGTCGCGGGACAGGTACTAAGAACGTTCAAAAGAAGGGACAAGACAGTAATGATTCCCTGCTAAAAACACTGATTATACCAAAACTTGAATACTGCTCAGTCTTGACGTCCCCATATAAAAAGGAAATACTAATAGACTAGACGAAATTCAGAGACATTTCACAGCAAAGATTGATGGCTGCAAAGAACTTAACTACTGGTAAAGACTACGTAAATTAAATTTGTACTCCTTGGAAAGGAGAAGAGAGAGGTACACCATAATCTACATATAAAAAATGATCGAAAAACTAGTACCAAACCTCAAACTAAACCCAATTACTATTCAAACAACGCTGGAAAATAGGAAAGGCAGAATGTGTAGTGTTCCCAAATTAAAGGCTCGACAAGGTACCTCTTCAACATTGAAGGAAAATGGCTTGGTTGTCAGGGGGCCAAGACTTTTTAACTAGCTTCCAAAAGACCTCAGAAACGTTACAGGGGTCAAAGTTGAAGTCTTCAAGAGAAGATTAGATGCCTGGCTTAGTACGACATCAGATGAGCTGGGTGTACCTGACTGTGTGCGGTGGAGAGCGCAAGAAAGCAACTCGCTCCTCCACCAAGTCAGACCTAGAGGGGGAACCACCAGCTTGACCTTCGTGTGAAGAGACCACACCCGAATATCAATGAGGTTAACGAGGTGTGTGTGTATATATATATATATATATAGAGAGAGAGAGAGAGAGAGAGAGAGAGAGAGAGAGAGAGGAGAGAGAGAGAGAGAATATAATTATAAACACATGTATTTTAAGTTTTAAATAAGTTCATTAGAGCATCCGACCTTCAGTATTTCTGTAAACGTACGACATCGATAACATCATTAGTCAATTGCAGTTAATATAAAAATCAGTATTGATATGCATCAATAGTGCCTAAGAGAGCACTTCCTGCTTAGTATTCGCGTTGAGATTTCTTCTTAAAGATTCTGTAAAAAGTTCGTGAATATAAATTACTTCATGCCAAAATCCGTACCAAAAGCCTTGAACAAATCTTAGCGGATCAGAAGACACTTTGGGAACCATTTGTCACGGCAGTTTCACGTACGCTTTATGGTAAATCTTTAACGGATTCCGAAAGGAAAAAAAGAGGGTAATTTTAACGGATTTTGCAAATGGAAGGTATTTAATCTGACTCTAAATAAAGAGTCTCATTTTTCACGTTGCACTCTATCATTGCATTAAAGTAAATGCAGAATGAGTGACCAATAATACAATTTAATACCGATATATAATTATTAAAATCCATACCAATAGTTGATCACTACCAAGTTTTTTATAATCAACAAAGCGCAAATACAAATGATGCAAAACCAATACGTTTATTCGATAATAAAATGTAAAATGTTTAAATATCCGATAATATAAAAGCGATAAACAACTTTCTCAGGTCCTAACAAACCTTTGGGATCGGGTATGTATGGAAATTTTGGTACTTAAAAAGCTATTAAGGATTTTTTTTTTCAATACATGAGAAATTTTCAGTATTTTACAGTAGTTTGTGTTTATTTCAGTACGAAAATCTTAACATTTTTACAGTACCAAAAATAACCCGTTTGATCGAAAATTTTCACCAATACTTCATTACAATACTGATTCAATTTCCATATCCCTTGAGTACAGGGTGTTCATAAAGTCACGCAAGTGAATACGGTGAAGTATACACGCATAGTGACTTGCGTGACTTTATGAACATCTTGTACTATCGAGACAGCAGTTGCCAAAAGCTTTTTTACGCATAGAATAGTTAATAGCTGGAATAGTTTGCCGGTAGAAGTAATCAGTAGCACGTCCATAAATATGTTTAAAAATCGATTAGACGCATATGTTGATAGATTGGGTATAGTTTAATGTAGTAAAATTAAAACTTTGTGGTGATAGATCCCACAGCTCAACACAAGTGTTGTGGGATATAGGGAGGCAGCATCTTGGGTTAGGGGATACTCTCTGTCCTTACACACCCCATTTAAAGAGATTCCTCTGCCGAGCGGTGCCCCCCCATAGTACTGTGAGGTATTGAAAAACTCATGATCTTCACTTGCCCCACAAACACCTTTAAATGGGAGACCCAAAATGGGTGCACACACATTTCTACATTACTGTACAGTCTTTTCAGCCACACCTACACTTTTCCTCCTAATGTATATGATTGTAAATTTTGACTTGATCCGCAATCGATATGGACCGTGACTTATTTTTCGTTGGCAGGGTACAAGTATTGTCGGATACCGTAATGAAATTGACTGGATTCTTTGGCTCTGATATATTTGCATGTCGGTTATAAATAGATATAGAGTGTAACATATTTGTGGATAGTAGTCTATTATGACTTGATCCTCTGGATCCAGAGATTCTATCTTTAGTTTTAAATCGATAATTAATTAGTTTTAAATTGATAATTATTTAGTTTTGTAAAAATTGGTCGTTGCCAATGTACAGGCAGTTTTTGCATAAATTTCTTATGTTCTTGTGGTTCGGAACCCACGTAAAATTGTAGGTCCCCTCCGCCACCACGGAGGACATACACAATACACAATTACGAACACAGTTAGGTAGACCAGCCATGAGTGGATCCTAGGGTCTTTGTTGGTCTGAAACATTATAAACATTACATTATAAACTTTATAACTCGGAGAAAGTCACCAAAAAGGTAAAGGAATTAGACCTATTTCTAACATAACTATAAACTTAAATTTCGAAAACAACCTACAACATGACAGTATTGAATGTTGGCTTTTAAAAATTATCTTTTAACGTGGTCTCATATATGACATTTGAGACCATATTAAAATGACTTTATTTACAATTGGTATGCACATATCAGTAGTTCTCCAATTTCGTCCTTTCTTTAAACTGAGACACTTCAGATGTAATATGTAATTTAGGAATCATGTGATGAAGGGTGTTCACAGCTTTCAATGGGATCTAATTCAGTGCTCCACCAAGTAACACTCAGAACTGCGACTTTCAGAATTATATTACAGCTAGTGCTTGTATATAAGGTTGTAACGTATATTCTGCTCGATTTTTTAGTTCATTCAGAACAGAAATTAAAGGACTTATAAGGACAAATTTGCTCGAATTTTTAGTTTATTCACAACAAAAATTAAATGACATAGTGACAAATTAATCATCAGTATAATTCTCTTCTTTTTCTATAACCTCTTCCCACCTGTAGAAAAGTTTTTTTGCCACGTTTGAAGAAATTCCTTGGTTTCGAGTTAAAAAAGCGATCAATTCGTTTTCGATAGCTTCCCTGGATTGCAACTTTTGTCCATCTAGGTGGTGTTGCAGACTTCTGAATAAATGGTAGTCTGAAGGTGCGATGTCCGGAGAATAAGGTGGATGAGGCATTTTTTCCCAACAAAATGCCTCCAATTGGCCAGTGGTAATTCGATCAGTGTGAGGGCGCGCGTTATCCTGGTGGAATGGAACACGTCTGCGATTAATTAATGCAGGACGTTTTTCTTGTAATGCCATCTTTAATCGTTGGAGTTGTTGGCAGTAGATTTCAGCTGTGATTGTTCGGTTATCTGGCAGAAGCTCAAAATGAATAATTCCTTGCATATCCCACCAAACGCAAAGCAAAATTTTCTTTGGATGGGGTCCATTCCTTGGCTGAGGTTCAGGCTTTGTTTCACGGCTAAGCCACTGATGTCGACGCTTAATATTGTTAAGAGGACCCATTTTTCATCCCCAGTGCCAGTGACGATCCGATTAAAAAACGGTGGCTGCAGTTGCCGAGAATGCAGTGATGTGCAAATATCGATTCGATGTTGAAGATTCGCTTGTGACAAATCATGCGGAACCTATTTTCCAACCTTCACTACTTTTCCTAACAGCTTCAAATGACGATGAATGGTCATATGGCTAACGCCGAGTTGCAAGCCAAGTTCTCTTACAGTTACCGTTGGGTTTTCCTCCACTGTTGCCTTCGGCAACTCTTCATCTAACTCATTTGGTCGTCCTGTTCGTTGATAATTTTTCAGACTGAAGTCTCCATTTCTGAACTTCTCAAACCATCTCCTACACATCCATTCGCTCACATCATTATTTCCATAAACTCTTTGAATGTTTCTTGCGGATTCACTAGCGTTAGATCCTTTATGGAACTCATACAGTATCACATGTCGAATATGCTCTTTCGTGGGCTCCATGTTTTTTCAATTACTGTAATATCGTAGGGGTGTCGTTGTAACTGTATAAAAAACACGAGAAAATATTCATTAGCCTAATCCTACACTAGCCTAAACCTACACTAGCGTAAATCATTCTGTATCATTCTGTATAAAGATAAAACCTGTGCGAACCTGTCGCCGCGTGTATTTTGCAACATTTCTAAAACTATTTCACATTATCTTGAGGTTATTCTATTATCTATCGTCCGTTTTTTAATCGAGCAGAATTTGTTACAACCTGATATATATATATATATATATATATATATATATATATATATATATATGATGTAGGTTGCATCCGCATCCGCATCCGCGGAACATCCGCACATTTTCTCGCATCCGCATCCGCACCCGCATCCGCACTTTGGACTGCGGATGTCGTGCGGATGTGGACCGTTGGATAAAATGTCATTAATAAGCGAAATTATCAAATTCTACTATATTAATAGAACTAGTTCATTGTGCGCAAAAGTGATGCAAGCGACAAGACGAGAGGCTGTTCTTGCATGAAGTTACTCTCTTGCAACCTACTTAGATCCACGTTACAAAGCTAAGTTATTTTCACCTAATACATTAGAACGAGTTAAATCATCACTTAGCAAAGCAGTTGAAGAGCTTCAATCTCTTGAATCTGTCGCTTCGCCACCCACCAAAAGAATAAAAGTTTCAGTGACAGAACCAACACCTTCAACAAGCAAATCTATCACAGAATCTGTCTCTCAGTTTCTTGAGTCAAGCAGCAATGACGAGACCTACGCGATGTCAAAAGATGTAGTAAAAATGATCGAGAGCTATCACCAAGAAAAACGCCTGGCTGCATGTGACAATCCTATTAGTTGGTGGAAAATACGCAGAATATCTATCCATACTTGAGTAAACTTGCAAGGAAACAGTTAGCCTGTCCTCCAACAAACGTACCAAGCGAGAGATTATTTAGCAGTGCTGGATTAATATATGATGAAAAGAGAAACAGACTGGCAGCAGAAAAGGCAGAAAAATTAATGTTCCTTAAGCATAACCTTCCTATAATTAAGTTTGAACATTAAACGATGAACATCTTAGTTTACTTTATTTTAATTACTCATTTATAAATATGCCTAATAAAACTTTAAACTTAATATAAATAGTTATCAAGCTAATTAAAGATCTCTTTCTATAAGGGTGGAGGTTGGGGAAAGAGGTCGTTGGGGTGCATTTGAGTTGGGTTCACGTCCCGCATCCTGGTAACACAATTATGGTTTCTAATTGTGGCTGAAACTCAACAAAATATAACGAATTTATTTGCAGACGAATTCACTAATTGATTTCTATATTAGTTAGATGCTTGATATTATTTTATATGTTCAGAGAAAAGTACAGCAATTATTGTACAATTAATCAATTATACTACATTATAGCTACAGCTCTCTCTATATAATAACTTATTATATACGTTAAACACAACAAATCTCGAATATATCCTAAAAAATAACGAAAATGTAGACATCCGCATCCGCATCCGCGGATGTTGAAATCAAACATCCTCATCCGCATCCGCATCCGCGGATGTGAAAAAAATGACATCCGCTACATCACTAATATATATATATATATACACATATATATATATATATATATATATGGGATGAATTTCACACTTAAACATGTGAAATGAATGAATGATGCAACCCCACAATAGCAAATGTAACGCATATTTAAGTTAGCAAATGTAACGCCTATTTTTAAGAAAGGTGATAAAAGTACGGCGGGAAATTATAGGCCAATCAGTTTAACGTCTGTTGTGGGTAAGCTATTGGAATCAATAATTAGGGGTCGTATAGTCGAACACTTAGAATTGCATAACTTGATTAGAAATACGCAGCACGGCTTTAGGCAAAACAAATCTTGCTTAACTAATCTTTTAGAATTTTTCCAAAGCGTGGTTGAAGTTTACGATAGTCATGTAGTGTATTTTGATTTTCAAAAGTATTTGACACCGTACCGCACAAAAGGCTCTGAAAAAACTAAGACTCATGGAATCAGGAGCGTAGTAATAAATTGGATAGAAGAGTGGTTGCGAGGCAGGAAACAGAGGGTGGTCGTTGATGGAGCGGAGTTGTGTGTTGGGCTAATGTAGCGAGAGGCGTTCCTCAGGGTTCTGTATTGGGCCCCTTGCTTTTTCTTATATATACAGTATATTAACGATTTAGATGTCGGCCTAGTAAGTACAGCTTCAAAGTTTGCGGATGACACGAAGTTAAGTTGGGTGGTAAGGCGATTAATGACGAAGTTAGAGGTAAAATCCAGGAAGCTCTGAATAAAATCGTAGATTGGTCAGTCACATGGCAAATGAGATTTAACGTCAATAAGTGCAAAATTTTATATATAGGTTTGCGTAACGGTAATTTTGCGTATAGTTTGTCAGGGAAGGAGTTGGCAAGCGTAGAACAGGAAAAAGAATTAGGAGTTATAGTCACTGACTCACTGGTGATTTAAAAGTGGCGAAACAAAGTGCTAGGTTTTATAACAGGAATTTTGAGTACAAATCGCGCGATAGTATTGTTCCTATTTATAAATCATTAGTTAGACCCCATTTGGAGTACACGATCCAATTTTGGAATCCGCATATACGCAAAGGTATAGACAAAATCGAATGAGTTCAAAGACGAACAACTAAGATGATGCCGTCGCTTAAGCCAAAGTCGGACGAGGATAGGCATAAGGAGTTAAAATTGTCTACACTTGAGTCTAGGAGGTTAAGAGGGTGATCTAATCCAGGTTTTTAAAATTATGAATGGGTTTGATAACGTAAATAGAGATAGCTTTTCCGAAATAGCACAATATAGTAGAACTAGAAATAACGGGTGTAAGCTGACAAGTAGAAGGTTCGAGACAGCAGTTGCCAAAAACGTTTTTACGCATAGCATAGTAAATAACTGGAATAGTTTGCCGGTAGAAGTAATTAGTAGCACGTCTATAAACATGTTTAAAAATCGATTAGACGTATGTGTTGATAGATTGGGTATAGTTTAAGGTAGTAAAATTAAGGCTTTTATGGGTCGGAACCCACGTAAAATTGTAGGTCCCTTCCGTCACCACGGAGGACATGCGCAATACACAATTACAAACACAGTTCGGCAGACTAGCCATGAGTGGATCTTAGGGGCTTTGTTGGTCTGAAACACTATAACATTATAACATTATAACACAAGAAAAAAGAAAAAATTATTCCAAAGTCTTTCGTGTATTCAGCAGTCATTCCGAAAAGGCCTTAGAATAATTTTTTCTTTTTTCTTGTGAGTTTGCATTAAATATATATATACATATCAGTGGCGGCTGGGTGGGAGGGAGAGTGGGAATTGTCTATGTCACAGGGGCGCCCGTAGTCTTCAAAAAATTGGACACACGATTTTTTTTAGGTTGAGATTCTGGGGGACGCAGCGTAATAAATAAGTAAAATAACTAGGCCATCTGTGCTCCTATCCCACAGGTTTTCTTAGAAATTAAAATTTGGTCTCCATCTTTTATAAAAATTAAAATATGGTGGACGCACGTACGTCTGTGCGTCCGCCTGCGGGCGCCCCTGATGTATGATGTATGCTATATAAATAGAGTAGATTACAAAGTGTTAGATGCCCTACTTTCTGCATGTCCCGATCCTATATAATTAATAACTATCAACAAAATCCTCCTTCATATTTAATATTTTAAAAATTTGTTATTAAAATGTAAATTTTAGTAATTGTACTTTATTATTATATATATATTGTGATTATTATAACACGTTACTCGAAAATTTTGGATAAAATTATTGAATAAAATTAATTATTTTATTAAGTTATGAAATACGTGGGATATATACTGCATATATATATATATATATATATATATATATATATATATATATATATATATATATATATAATATATATGAAAATTATTTCACGAAAGTAACACGTGAAAATATTTATGATGAATAAAACCACGAAGGAAAGGAAACACAGATGGTGCTCAAGCGCTTTCGTCTAATGACATCCTCAGGAACACTGAAGTACATCAAGAATTACAGCCTATATATAGGTTACAGAAAGAGAAAAAATATATATATATATATATATATATATATATATATATACACAGGGCGTCCCAAAAACATGTATACACACTTTAAATACTTATAAAGGCAGTGTTTATTAAAATACATTTCATTTTCAAAATGTAATAGAATCTACAGACATTATTTAATTGTTTTGTCAACGCCTGTTTTCAAACTGACGTCCGTTCTGGTCCAGGCACTGCTGATAACGCGAAGCAATGGAATCGCAAACATCACGAAACATTTCGTTTGGTATTTGTGTGCATTCTCGTTCAATGGCTGCTCTCAATTCAGCGACTGTTGCAGGTTTTATAGCGTAGACTTTGTTTTTAAGTATCCCCATAAAAAAAAGTCTAGTGGTGTGAGGTCTGGTGAACGCGGAGGGTATTCTACGAAACCCTTCGTCCAATCCACATCCACATCGTGCCAAGTACCACTCGCAATACTCCACTCTTCGGCCCGGATCATCTTCATTAATAGCATGGACTAATCTTGGAATGTAATTTTTCCATTGACAGCGCTTCAAAATGCGTTGGACAGACGATTCTGAATTCCTACCTCACGACTCGCTTGCCGCACAGATTTTCTTGGACTTTGGTGATACGTTTCCAGTACTCTTTCTTGCTTTGTGGGGCTTGTCGATGTCCGTGGTCTTCCGGAACGCTTCTTGTGGACATTCTGAACAGTTCCATCGGCTTCAAACTTATCTCTAATTCGAGTGATGGTAAGTCGCGTTGGTGGATCTGTTTGAAACTCCCTCCTAAACTGTCTTTGCACTTCAACTGCGTTTTCACACTTCCAGTAGCATTTTAGAATGAATTTCCTTTGTTCAAAGCTTAGTCTGACTGCCATTATTAATTCTAATGGGTTTAACTTGGAAAGAAAGAAACATCAATTGAGCTATCAGCTGTTAAAGTGATACATTTTTTTGGGACGCCCTGTATATATATATATATATATATACAATAAACGGAGAAACGAAATTAAAGGATTGTGGAAGGGGGCACACAAATTTATAAGGAAAAACTATCGATTTTTAGCACAAGATTAAGATTTGTTTCCAAACAATGTTATAGATAAAAAAAAAATAAAAAAAAAAAAAAAAAATAAAATATATATATACAAATTTATACTGGAAATCTGCCCAAGTTTTAGCACTCTGCTCTTTTTGTATATAAAAATTGAACAATTATCGATTTTTAGCACAAGATTAAAAGATTTGTTTCCAAACAATGTTATAGATAAAAAAAAATATATATATATATATATACAAATTTATACTGGAAATCTGCCCGGGTTTTAGCACTCTGACCTATTTTTTTTTGTATATAAAATTGAAAAATAAAAGTTATTAGGGTGGCATACAAATTTTACCAAAGATTTAGCGTTCTACCTAATGCTTGAAACGCATTCTCAAAGATCATAAGGACTTAATTCGCTTTTCATGTCCACTTCACCTTCTCTGCCCTACCTTTACGGTCTCATTAAAACCCACAAACCTGGCAACCCTATGCGCCCTATTATTAGCTCGGTGGGCTCTATTACTTATAAACTCTCCAAATGGCTTGTCAAAGTCTTGTCCCCCATTCTTGGAACTATCTCTGATTCACATGTAAAAAATTCCATGGATCTTACTGAAAAATTGAATAATGCACGTACTGAAACTAACGATAGATTGATCAGTTTTGACGTTTGTTCATTGTTTACAAAAGTGCTGATTGACGATATGCTTGACTTTCTCTCCCAAGAATTACATAAGTATGACCTGCCACTACCTTCACACATTGTTTTGGAACTTATTAAGCTTTGCATCAAAGACTGTAAATTCACTTTCAATAACGAGTATTATCAACAAGTTTTTGGGATGGCCATGGGCAACCCCTTGTCGCCCCTCCTCTCCAATATTTATATGGCGTTTATCGAAATTACTTACATTCCGAGAATCCTGGGGTTGGCATCCCTTGCAGTACGTCGACGATATTTTGTGTATCTGGCCCATGAATCGTGACCTGGATAACTTCCTCCTTCAGTTTTAATGATCAAATCCCCTCTATTAAGTTTACTTTAGAAGTGGAACAAGACAATTCAATCCCATTTTTGGATGTGCGTGTACATAGGGAAAGCCCAGGTTTTAAGTTTAGTATCTATCGGAAAAAAAAAACAATTTGTCCTACGTACACTTTTACTCGGGACATGACACCCCCACTAAGAAGGCCATTTTTTCTTCAATGTTTCTCCGTGCCCTTAGGATCGCCAGTCCGGAATACATCGATGCCGAATTAGAAAAAATCAACGGTATTGGAAGTGATCTGTGTATCCATCTGCGTTTATGGAATCTTGTCTCAACAAGGCAAAACGAACTTTCTATCATGTCAATAATAACACTCGTACTTTGTCAAAAAATATTTTAGTACTTCCATTTTTCCCGGGCTTTTTAGGCATTGCTAAGTATTTAAACTTTTGGATATTAATGTAGTATTTTCATATAACAATATTGTGAAAAATATCATAGTAAAAAATAGCCCTACCAATAATTCAGGCATTATCTATAAAATTGGTTGTAAACAATGTGATTCCTTTTACATAGGTCAGACGGGAAAGGATTTGCACACACGTATAAAACAGCATCAATATTCCGTTAGAACAGGACAATTGTCCAGTGCCCTTTTTGTCCATTTGTCAGAGTTATCCCACTGTATTGATTGGAATAATGCTTCAGTTTTATTCCACTCTAGCAACATTGTTAATAGAAATATTCTTGAGTCTGCCATTATCCACTAACAATAACTTCAACATAAGCAAAGGTCTTTTTCAACTCGATCCTGTTGTTTTGAATTCCTTCAGAACAGATTTAGATAAGAAAGGTAGAACGCTAAATCTTTGGTAAAATTTGTATGCCACCCTAATAACTTTTATTTTTCAATTTTTTATATAAAAAAAAATAGGGCAGAGTGCTAAAACCCGGGCAGATTTCCAGTATAAATTTGTATATATATATTTTTTTTTATCTATAACATTGTTTGGAAACAAATCTTTTAATCTTGTGCTAAAAATCGATAATTGTTCAATTTTTATATACAAAAGAGCAGAGTGCTAAAACTTGGGCAGATTTCCAGTATAAATTTGTATATATATATTTTATTTTTATTTTATTTTTTTATTTTTTTTTTATCTATAACATTGTTTGGAAACAAATCTTAATCTTGTGCTAAAAATCGATAGTTTTTTCCTTATAAATTTGTGTGCCCCCTTCCACAATCCTTAATTTCGTTTCTCCGTTTATTGTATATATATATATATATATTTTTTTTTTTTTCTCTTTCTGTAACCTATATATAGGCTGTAATTCTTTATGTACTTCAGTGTTCCTGAGGATGTCATTAGACGAAAGCGCTTGAGCACCATCTGTGTTTCCTTTCCTTCGTGTTTTATTCATCATATATATATATATATATATATTGTTATGCAGGAAGGTGAGGCCAAGGGCGAACGCCTGCAAAAACGCCCCCTCAAAGAAGGAAAAGGAGAGAGAGTCGAAATCAAGGTTTCTGAAGCTGTTAAAACCTATACCATTTTTTTTTAATTTTGAAAAGAATGTGTAGTGTGTAAGACGCATGTATGTGTAGTGAGGAATAAAGGGAGAAGAGCATGTTTGAAAACATGTTCACAGGGTAGATGAGACACGGAAAAGGATCAGCTAAAGTGGACAGTAACAGGAGAAACGGAAGTTCCAGCACTCCCTATCTTTTGCCTAACGTCCCCCCCCACCTTGGAGTGCTTCCTTGGTCGATTGGTGTCTACAATCTCCTCATATATATATATGTGTGTAACGCTATGACTGCATAAAAACAGAGGGGTTCCGGCCTCCCATTCCTCCTCTGAAAAACCGCTATTGATATATATAAAGGGTGTCAGGAAATGATTGCCCCCCCCCCCCTGTACAGAAGAAACTGAAAGGAATAGAAAAAACAGACAAAACCACGCGAAAGAGCGTTTAAGTTTGAATAAAAAACACTTGTTTTAATATCGGGTGTTGCCCCCATTTGCAGCTCTGACGGCCATTAATCGACAGGGGTATGATCCCAGAAGTGTCTCAAAGAGATCGGTATCATGACTCATTTCTTCAAGGACTTCGTTGATCTTTGCAGTCATAATTTCTGTTGAATACCGATTCTGAATGGGTTGTTCCAGCATTAAGGACTCCACCCGATCCTTCATGATGGATCCGACATGTTCACAGACATTAAGATCGGGAGAATTGCCAGGCCATTCATTATTTCCGAAAAAATCAATGTTATTGTCCTTAAGCAGTTGTTGAGTCGCAAGTGCTTTCATACAGGGGGCTTTGTCGTGAAGAAAGGTTGCCTGTTCAACATCCAAACACACTCGGGGTCTTTCAAAAACGGAATTACATGTTGGGCTAAAATTACATTTCGAAAATAAGGCCCATCCCAACTGGTTCCTCTTGGTTTGATAACCCAGATGAGCTTCCGAATAGAGAACATAATGAAAACACCCACACATGCTGGATTTTTTACTATTTCTCGATACTTCTGGTCGTCTGGGACTTCATCAGGAGTTGTTGCCCAAACCCGATCATTCTGAAAATTTGGTTTTCTGGAGACATAAACGAAGAATTCATCGCTGACAACCAAGTGAAGGAAATCGTCTTCCGTCCATTCCTCAAGATAATCACAAAACCATAGCCGATCTTCATATTAAGATCACTCTTCCGTGGCTTAGCTACTGTATTTCATGCCAAGCACTCAAGCCTTGGCGAACTCGAAATTGATGCACAAGTTGCCGATTGACTATCTTACCACGACGGATAAGTATCTCTTTCGCTACCTCAGAGCAGCTCTTCTTTCGGCGCGTGATGCAGCAAGCACAATGTCTTTCGATTCTTGAGATAATTTCTCCGGTCTTCCTCCTCGAAATTCTGTTTCACAATCTTCAGGATTCTTATTCCAATTCCTTTTGACAAAGTCTTCTGATCTTTTTAATCTCTCAGCCACCCAGTGTCGAGTTATGAAAGTTGCACCAGCTTCCTTTGCTTCACGAAATGTGACAGCTCGAATGCGGTCAAGAACTCGCTTTTTCTCTGAATCGTTCAAAATAGATGATGCCATGGTTTCTGTTGGGAAAAAAATGGTAAGAATTAAAATCACAGGAATATAATATAATGGTTTTTATTCAGATTTTAACGCTCTTTCAAGTGGTCTCGCCGGTTTTTATCTATCTCTTCTAGTTTTTGCTCTACAGGGGGGGGGGCAATAATTTCCTGACACCTTACCTTTGGATATCTTTAAGTGGTTTTGAACGACGGTTCAGAATCAACCCTGATCAACCCATCTGCAGCACTCCGCCTCATTTGCAGGATTTGGTGAAGCAGGGAATTGATTTCCGTTCTCCTCCTGCTTTCATAGATATGACTTTGATTAAAAAATAATTAAAAAATTAGTTATAATCTCTCGGTAACTAAATTACTTTATTTTAAGTATAAGTATAAGAAAAACATAAAATTTAAAAACTAACTTTTTGTAATATTGCAATTATCATGTTTTATAAAATAATTTAAATTTTAAACTAAACAATATAGCAACCACTTTCTTGTATTACCTAAAATCAATTTTCCCGAAGCTGACTCTCCTTCCAGATCGCTCGTTTCCCTAAGTTGTGATGATCAAGATGAGGAATCAATTCCACTGATGAGGATCAACAACTGGCATAACGCTCAGGCCCTGTGGCAGTCTTTGGCTCTCCTGACTGAGTATTTATGCAGAACTATTCTCGTTAATGGGTGTTATTACATTTTCCTTCAAAGCATCTACGTCATCCTGAGAGAGATCTAAAAAATAATGGCAACCTGCAATTAAACATAAGACGATCTCATGTTGGTAAAATAGCAGTGTCACAAGTAGCTCCCTCACTACCTTCCTATACTCTAATCGAACAAGCATTATCCCTTTCCTGTTTCAAATTTTGTTTAAAAATCCATCATGGTGATCTCAGCATCGGATTTTGCAAAACATTACAGAATTCTAAATCCATAGAAATGCGATCGTCCGTAATTTCAATGTTACAGAATCTTTGCCAATTCAATGATACATTATAATTTTAAAATTATTTGTATGTATGTATATATGCACATGTATTTATATTTATATATACGTATGCACAATATTTGGTATTGGATACGCATGGTATATATTGTCATGCAGCTGTGTAATTTTTGCCAAAATACTTATTATATTATTTCCTTTTAAAATCTAAGCTTGGTTAACGTCCATTTTATACTAAATTTGGAAAATCTTCAGATATTATTAACAAATTCCAAAACTTTTTACATAAAATTTATGCTGATTAACCGATGTTAATTTTTTTCTGTGGAATTTATCATACTTAACTTCATAATTTAATAAACATCTTATGCACACGTACACACATACATACGTATTCATACCTTCTGCTGTTCCTTACAACGTGATATACTGTATATACTCGTGTGTGTATATATATATATATATATATATATATATATATATATGCGGATATGAATCCCTCATACTAATAAATGGATTCTCAGCTTTAAGATACGGAAAAACTGAGTGGCAAAAATGAACAGGAAAATGAACAGGAAAGAAACGCAGAAGCGAAAGGATTTTGGAGAGATCGTGACAATCGATACGAAATTTGAGGCACGTAATAAGACAACAATAAATAAAACCAAAGGAATAATAGGGCATATATTATTTAAAATATTTGAAAAGAAACGCAGAAAATATAATGAAAATAATGATTCCATTACTGGAAAACGTAAATGATACAAAAACTGAAATATTGATCAATATTCAATATTTGTATGAAAAAAAAGATGAAACAAGTCTGTTACAAGAAATACAGAGAAAGTATACAGCGAAATAAGCGGGCTATAAGCCTTAAATTGGTGAAAGAGGTTACGTGGATTAAATATGTACTCGGAAGAGGAGAGAAAAGAGAGAAATAAACCATGGAAATAGTTACTAAAATGGTCACTAATCTCGAGTCAGTGGAATTAAGAAAGTCAGAAACTGCAACATTCTCAAATTAAAAACCAGACAAGGAGTAATAGCTTTGCAGTTACAGTGGCGAAATTATTTAACCAATTGATAAAAGTAATAAGGAATATTACTGATGTCAAAGTGCATAAATATCTTTGAAAGGAAAGTAGAGGTTAGGTGTGTTGTACCGGCTCCGCAGTTTCTTCACCCCCACTCAGTTGCTGTCTCTTTACAGGGGTCTTGTCCGCCCCTGTATGGAGTACGCTTCTCATGTGTAGGGTGGTTCAACCCACGCAGCTCTACTTGACCAGGCGGAATCAAAGGTCTTTCGTCTCATCATTTCCCCGCCTCTTACTGACTGTATTCAATCCCTCTCTCTTTCTCTTCGCCGCAATGTTGCCTCACTCTCTGTTTACTATCGCTGTTATAATGGACACTGCTCTTCTGAACTCCCTAACTGTATGCCTCCTCCTTTAAGGAGATCACGCAATACCAGACTTTCTACACACTCTCATTCCTTTTCTGTCCAACTCTCTAACGCAAGGGTTAATCGATATTTTCAATCTCTCATCATAACCGATCAACTTTGAAGCAATTATCCTCAATCTATCTTTCCCCCCAGTCTATGAACTCCAATCGTTCAAACGCAGAGCGTCCAGGCATCTCAAAAACCTTGAATCTTGATTTTGGCTCTGGCTCTGGCTCTCTTGGCATTTTTGCAGGCATTCGCCTCTTGGCCCCTCCTTCCTGCATAAAAAAAAATATATATATATACACACACATATATATATATATGTGTGTATATATATATATATATATATATATGTATATAAGATATAAATTCCTTTGGATTGAGAATCATTTCCATATGCGTGTTTTCAAGGTAAATAAAGGATAAAAATTAAAAATAATTCAATCCAATTCATTTTATTTATTTGCAAATATATACAAAGTTTACATAAGTAGATGAGTATAATTTCATTATTAAATACAGATTTTTTATACAGTTGTAAATTACCTTTAGAAAGCTAATAAAATATGCTAATCAGATTCATAACTAGTAAGATTCATAACTAGTCAGATTCATAACTTCATAACTCTTTGAAGGGTTAAAGAGTCGTAATAACAAAGAAATATTTATATATGATAATAATAACCGATCGATAATACAAACGATATTTTTTATTCGACAAACCTTAATCATTTTAAGTAATTTATGATGCAAATTTACCGACAATAACATAAACTGGGAAAAACGGTAAATACTGGATTTGGCAACAAAAATGGTTTTCTCGATTTAAATCTGCAAATTACAAGTGAAATTATTATTACACGTAAAATATATATATATATATATATATATATATATATATATTATATATATATATATATATACAGGGTGTCCCATAAGTCCGGCATCATAGGAGAAATTCATATTTTTCTAGTTCTACAAACCATAATTTATGCTCGGGATGCCAATTTCCCGTTCACCATTCTGTTCAGTGACGAGGCTGTTTTTTATGGAAATGGTGAGGTAAATCGACAGAACACCCGCTACTGGTCTCAAAACAACCCTCACTGGTATACCTCTTCAAAGGAACAAGGTGCATCTCGTGTGATGGTATGGTGTGGCATTTGGAAGGATCGCATCATACGCCCCCTCTTTTTCGATGAACATGTCACTGGAGGCACTTGCCTACGTACGCTCAAGGAAGAAGCATTTCCCAGTGTCTTGAACGAAGAAGGAAATTTTCCAACATGGTTCCAGCAAGACGGCGCTCCTGCACATTACGGCACCCAAGTAAGGGAATACCTGTACCAACAATTCACTGGTCATTGGATAGGACGTCGAGGGCCTGTGGAATGGGCAGCTAGAAGCCCGGATCTCACGCCACTAGATTTTTATCTCTGGAGCCACTTGAAAGCGCTGGTATACGCAGAGAAAATTAGGAGTGTTGAACATTTGCGGCAGCGCATTATTGGGGCATGTAACACCATTACTCCTGACATCATTCACCATGTGCTTGCTGACTGGGTACCACGTCTGTATTTGTGTATTGAAAACAATGGTGGACATATTGAGCACGTTCTGTAAATAAAAGCTTTTGTTTTGCCTTTTTTTATTATTTTTCCTATGATGCCGGACTTATGGGACACCCTGTATATATATATATATATATATATATTAGGGTGTCACTTAAATGCAAAGTTTGAAATTTTCATGCTGACACCCCGCGAATCTATTCCATGGTAAAAAAAACATGGTGACTGAAAAATCTTTTTATTTGAATAACTATAAAAGGTCGCCCCCGCCTTCCAAAGTTTAATGCTTGCGCGGCGTCTCCATAATCGTTCATTAGATATCTATATATCTCTATATATGTGTGTGTGTGTATCTGTGTGTGTCTGAATATCTGAGAAATAAAGTGAACAATACTTAACGATTCACCGTTTCTCATTTCAGCTACGTGATTTCTGGTGATGGAAACCCGGAAGTGTATATACCTATTAGGGGCAGCGGTTGATGAGGTGAAAGGATGCAAGCTTCCTTCCTACAGACAAGCATTCGGTTACTTCCTTTACCTTCACCATGAAAAGAAAATGACAATACGTGACGCGTTGAGGAAGTCACTTCGAGCAGTGATGTCCTTCTGGGAGAAAGCTCACATTCCAACCAGACTCGAGACACTGCGTCAGCAAACTGGATAAAGTCTTCGAGGAGTGGAAAGGACTCAAAAAACACGCCTCAAGGACGAGCGATTCACACAAGACGAAAGAAAAAGAATTCATTGAACGCTTCGATCGTCTCTTTGACATCGCCCACGCTGATTGTGAGAAATTGGTCAAGTACCCAGAGGATTGGGAGTTCTTTCAGCAGCAGCGCCAGAAAGGACGTCCAGGTTCAATGGCAGGTTTGGACATGACCCATCAGCGCCAAGTCAAAGATTGTACTCGACGTCGGGAGGAAGAGGAGAAACGAAGAAAGCGATCAGCAGCTGAAATGGAGGCAGTATCCAACGAAGCGGTTTGGAGTCCTCATCCTCCAGCTCAGATGATAGCGAAGAAAAAGGAGCATGTGGTGGTTCGTTAGCGTCTAAACAAAGAGCAACGAAGAACATCATGACATCGGAATTGGCGGCAGCGCTTGATCGCACGCAAACTCTCGTCAAGAAAGGCCACATATCTGCTGTTTGAGGCAGCTTCCAGCTCTAGGGCATGATGCTAGCGACTACAACATCAATCGTGGATCCATTCATCGTCAGCGTGAAAAATTCCGTACCCTTAAGGCTCGGCAACTGAAGAGCGAGTTCCAAGGCAATAGTCCGTTGACTGTTCACTGGGACGGAAAACTCATGCAGATCTGACGTCACGAGAATATGTTGACCGCTTACCTATTCTTGTATCTGGCTCTGGGACAGAGCAGCTCCTCGGGGTGCCAAAACTTCTGTCAGGAACCGCGCTGGCACAAACAAATGCCATCATAGATTGCCTGAATGAATGGGGAGTGACCGATCATGTCAAATCTGTGTGTTTCGACACAACCGCGACAAACACAGGCCACCGTGGAGGAACTTGTGTTCTTCTGGAAGAAAAAGTTGGACGTGACCTGTTACACCGCGCGTGCAGACACCATGTACTGGAGTTGGTGCTACAGGCGCATTCGCAGCATCGCTAGATTCAGTATCTACCGTCCAGAAATTCTGCTTTTCAAGCGCTTCCATGATTATTGGACCCGCATTGACCAGCAACAGTTCCAAACTGCGGACAGAGATGCGTTCACCAAAGCAGCTATTTTTAAGCATAGAACGGAGCTCATTGAGTTTGCAAAATCACAAGCACTTCAAGTTCGTGATGACTATCAGGAATTCCTCGATCTTTCCGTCATCTTTCTTGGAGGAGTTCCATACAAGGGACTAAACTTCCGCGCCCCTGGTGCTATGCACCGGGCGAGATGGATGGCTAAGGGGGTCTATGCCATCAAGATCTGGCTCTTCCGAAGACAGTTTAAACTGACGAACACTGAGGAACGCGGAATTCGAGATATCTGCCTCTTTTCTGTTCTAGTTTACATGAAAGCGTGGGCAACAGCTCATCTGTCCATCGAAGCTCCGCTGAATGATTGGGAATTGATGAGGACGCTCCTTCGATACCCGCACAAGAAGATCTCTGATGGTACCACCAAGAAGCTGTCTGCGCACCTGTGGTACCATGCGGAGGAGGCAGTGGGTCTGGCGTTCTTTGATGAGAGGATATCGATGGAAGTGAAGTGCAGCATGGTTGCAGCGTTAGATCAAGAAGCCACTCACATGCCGCCAAAACGACCTTTGGTTCTTGATACTATGTTCCTCAGTGACAGCAAAGGACTGGAGCAACTGATCACAAAGAACACCCGAGGATTCTTCTCAAACTTCAGTTGCCAGATTGCTTTCTGCTCCACCATCCCAGTTCATGGACGTCAAACTCTGAATACGTGCAAGTTCGGGATGTGGTCTCCAAACTTGCAGTGGTGAACGACAGAGCAGAACGGGCCATGGCTCTGGTGAAGGAGCTGAACGGAAAGTTGACAGTGAAAGAAGAACAGCTCCAGTTCCTCGTTCAAGTTGTCACTGACCACAGAAAGCAACACCCAGCTCCGAACAAATCAGCATTAGTGAGGACGCGAAAGAACTAATCACTGATCAGCGTATGAGCACCAATTATTCTGCTACTGTATATGTATTTTATTTCTCAAAGTTTTGCTTTTGTTGCTTCTCCATTTTGTACCATTATTCGCCAAATTATGTCTTCTATTTTGATTATATAATAAACTGTTTGTATTCTTTGCGTTTTTTAAGTGTCTTACTTTCGTTATTTCACCAAATTGCCTTGTTTTTTATTATCTGGTTCGGCCCAAGCTGTGAACACTGACAGCTTGTTGACGTCAACAAATGGGTCTTGTTTTCAGTGACGAGGGCGACCTTTAAATGATGACAATCAGGACCAAATTTCTCTTCCGTATGTTTTACACCAAATGGAACAATTTTAGGGGGTGTCATAGGAAAATCCATCGTTTAATTTTCCCCCTATTACCTAGTGACACCCTAATATATATATATATATATATATATATAATATTATAATAAAACCGATAAGTATAATTCAGTTACAACATTTCCATTTCAGGATAGCCTAATAAAAAAGAATTTAAAAACCAGGGAACACATTTTCCCCCCGATGTGAGGGATGATGTGCCCCGAACGGGAGCGAATCAGAGTCACACCGCTCAGATTCTGGCACAGTAGCCACTGAGCTACCGGGCGCCCTAACGAAGAATTCATCTTACTTGCGAATAGTCATTTAATTACGAATCTGCTGCAAATACGTTGACTTCAACAAAAGTTAAATACGTGATGAACCTTTTAATCAAAAGACGATTTGATAAAATATAAACTTGTTCAAAAAATGTAAAAACTATTGAATTTACAGGAAATTTAGATTTATAAATCATATATAAATTATAGGTGTGTGTGTGTGTGTGTGTGTGTGTGTGTGTGTGTTTGTGTGTGTGTATAAAAATGACACACAATAGTGGGTATCTGCGTGTGTGTGTGTGTGTGTGTATACAGTGAAAGCGCTGCTGAGGACCACTTCGAGATTTGTAAAATAGGGATCTTTTATGCGGATGTCCCTTATACAGGAGAATTAGTCTTTAAGAAATATACAGTGTACTTTAAAAGAAGACTAATAAAAACCGGTTTTCTTTGTATTAGTTTATTTTAGATAGTCAATTACAAAATATATAAAATTAAAGATAAAAGTATACTTTTATCTTTAATTTGAAGTATACTTAAAGGAAAGAATTACTGGGCCTTTAAAAATGACAGAATTTTAGTTTGTTTCTTAATGGCAACTTTTTGCAATAATTTAATATAACTTGTATAGTCAAAATTCATTTTGTTAAACTTTGCATCTGCATCATTATTGCATTGTGCTAAACGTCTGAGGACATTTAATGATTTTTTTTACTTCTTCTGAACTTGGCTTCACCTCTTCAACTTCGTCATCGTTGTCGTTCTAATCTCTCCTCGTCAGGAGCACTTCCGTGATATTTTTCAGTCTCATCATCGGTAATTTTACAAGTCTGACCCGGTGAATTTAATTCCTACCACTGTCGTAGGTCTTTATTTGATGCATATTCAGACAAAAATTCAATGCCTTCACTTTCTATTTCAGCTTTCGCGAGACAATTTATGATAGATGAAGCTTTAACGCAACTCCATGTTCTTCCTGTAAAAAGAATGGCATCCAGTATACTATACTAGATGCCAGTCTTTTTGCAGGAAGAACATGGAGTTGCGTTAAAGCTTCAGCTATCATAAATTGTCTCGCGAAAGCTGAAATAGGAAATGAAGGCACGGAATTTTTGTCTATAAACAATATATACTGTAAACGTTACTATACTGAGTATCGTATAGTAACGGCTTTAACAGTCTGGTTTGCCTCCAATCTGTTTATCTTAATTAAAAACCTGAATAAGTTCTTTTCAGTAGACAAGATCTTAAATGATCCTTGAAATTCTGAGTGAATTCAACATCTAATAGTTGGAGAAATGAAGTGGTGTTGGCTGGTGGAAGAATTGTATTTTATGTTATCTAAACTAAAATGAGAATATGTAGCACAGTTGTCCAATAGAGTGGACAACCCATATCAGTAACAGGTCAGTATTAACAAAGGTCTTTAGACATTAACGATGCCAATGTAATAGTCTCACCTAAGATTTAATTTTGTCTTTATTTTTCAAATAGTTAATTTGGAAAATTTGTACTCGGAATGGTCCGTTTATCCATGTTTGTGTACCTTATATCCGGCGAATAAATACAATGATTAGATGTAGTTTAAATCGGGGATTAGAAATATAACCCTTAAAAGTAACTGTCCCTTATAAACTTGGACTTTATATGTAAATTCGACTGCATATACGTAAGTGTTATACAAAATCTTGGAGGAAAATGAATATATATATATATACACGAGTATATAAAATGGAGAGTTAACACAACGACAAACATTCTCACTCATTTCCAAATATTTTGACAAATCCCTCTGCCATCTTCAGTGATCTAAAAGATTTTTAAAAAATTTGAATAAATTTAAAAGACATTGAAAACAATATTATTAAATCCAAATTATATAATTGGAATTGAAAGGAGAGTGTATGAGAAATTATCATTAATGTACAACAAAAGTCACCTCAAATGCCGAATTCAAAATGAAAACTTGTTCATTCTAAATATTCAACAAACGAGAGATCGAAACTGGACTCTGTGTACATGCTAATTTTACTGTTTAGTTGGTTGGTTTGTGAGAAGAACTTAGATCTTCATGAAACCTAATTTGAAATATTAACAAGAGCAAATATCCTAACAGAGTTAAGAATTTTGGAATATCTACACTGTACAATATTTCTAAAAACAAACCAGCCATAAAAACAATAGTTTCTCTTACAAATTTTACATCTTTTCCAACCAACTAACAGTTCTTTCTATTATTCTATAGTATATGGGATGAATTTCACAATTAAACACGTGAACTGAATAAATGATACAAATCTCACAAGGAAAGAGAAAATGATTTCGGAATAACTTTTCTTTTTCTTTATGGGTTTGTATCATATATATATAATATATTATATATATATAATATATTATTTATTTATAAGTTTATAGGCTTTTATATACAGTAGGCTAAGAGCATTAGAAGAGGTCGTAAATCCAGCAACATGGCAAAAGCAATCTAGAGTTTTTTGGACTTTTGGTAGTATGACACTCATCATTTTTATTTATTTAGTTTAAGTTAGAGGAGCTTCGCGAGTAAATATATTTCATTATGCACATAAAAGGAATTATGAAACCCGCGAGAGAGAGAGAGAGAGAGAGAGAGAGAGAGAGAGAGAGAAAAAAGGAGAGAAAAAGAGAGAGATAAAAAAAAGAGAGAGAGAGAGAGAGAGAGAGAGAGAGAGAGAGAGAGAAAAGGAGAGAAAAAGAGAGAGCGAGAGAGAGAGATAAAAAAGAGAGAGAGAGAGAAGAGAGAGAGAGAGAGAGAGAGAGAGAGAGTTACAAGGAGTTACAAGGACAAGAGGAAGCCTCAAAGACCTTTCGGTCCACTCTGGGAGGTTCCTGTTATAAAACAAGTTTATTTTTCTTTCAACTATCCTAGCAGTAGTAGAAAACTGGACAGAAAAGTAGAAGGCTCTCTCCCCACCCTCCGCTCCCTCCCTGCCAGAGGCAGGTACGGAAAAAGGTTGAAGAAAATACCTTGACCCTGGAAAAGTAGCCAAGGAAATTTTACAGGAAAGTTGAGAATATATAAATAGCTCTATATTCAGCTTGCTCACAGAGACACCGTGCAAGCGAACTCCTGCAGAGTTTTCTTATGTTTTAATCTTAAACTATGAGAGTATTCAGTACTTTGTCTAGCCTATTTTTAAACACATTTACACTTTGACTGGAAACAACCTCTGAGGGAAGTTGGTTCCAGATATTAACTATTTTATAGGAAAAGAAATTTCCGCAGACAGAGGTCCTAAATGTCTTTAGTTCCAGTTTAAACCCATTATTTCTTGTCGGATTGGCATTAAGTGAGAATAAGTTTCTGTAATCTACCCTGTCTATCCCTTTGAGCATCTTGAAGACTTGAATAAGCTGACCCCGCAACCTCCTCGTCTCTAAGCTAAACAGATTTAGGCGCTCCAATCTCCGTTGGTAGCTTTGCATTCTCAGTGAAGGGATCAATTTTGTAGCCCTTGCTTGTACTCTTTCTAACCTTTCTATATCCTTCCTGAGGGATGGAGACCAAAACTGCGCACAGTACTCCAGTTGAGGTCTGACTAGAGAATTATAAAGAGACATTACAGTCTCCTTGTTCCGAAACTGGAACTGTCTTTTAATATAACCTAATAATTTTAAGGCCCTCTTTTCGACATCTGCACAGTGCTTCGACGGTTTCAGATCGTTGCTGATATAGACTCCCAAGTCTTTCTCTAGATCGGTCTCAGTCAAGTTCCTTCCCAAGAGAGAGTAATCGGTCTTTGGATTTTTATAACCTATGTGCATTACCTTACATTTGTCCAAGTTGAATGGCATCTGCCAAGTAGCAGACCATTCGCCCAACCTGTCAAGATCATTCTGAAGCGTTCTTACGTCCTCCTCAGTACCTACACTACTTCCTAATTTCGTATCGTCTGCAAATTTGGAGATTGCACTTAGAAGCCCGACGTCTATATCGTTAATATAGATGACAAAAAGTAAAGGACCCAGAACGGAACCCTGTGGGACACCACTGGTGACGGGCGCCCACTCCGAAGCCACTCCATTTATTACCACTCTCCGCTTTCTATCTTTTAACCAATCCTCAATCCAGTTGGAAACGAGCCCAGTGATTCCTAGTCCTTTGACAAAGGCTTTTTGGAAGTCGAGAAAAAGAGAGAGAGAGGAGAGAGAAGAGAGGAGAGAGGAGAGAGAGAGAGAATAAAGAGAAAAAAGAGAGAAAAAAGAGAAAGAGAGAGAGGAAAAAAAAGAGAGAGAGAGAGAGAGAGAGAGAGAGAGAGAGAGAGAGAGAGAGAAAAGAGAGAGAATAAAGAGAAAAAAGAGAAAGAGAGAGGAGAAAAAAGAGAGAGAGAGAGAGAGAGAGAGAGAGAAAAGAGTAAAAGAGAAAAAATAGAGAGAAAAAAGAGAGAGAGAGAGAGAGAGAGAGAGAGAGAATAAAGAGAAAAAAAGAGAGAAAAAAGAGAAAGAGAGAGAGGGAAAAAAAAAAAGAGAGAGAGAGAGAGAGAGAGAGAGAAGAGAGAGAGAGAGAGAGAAGTAAAAAGAGAAAAAATAGAGAGAAAAAGAGAGAGAGAGAGAGAGAGAGAGAGAGAGAGAGAGAGAGAGGTGAAAGCGAATGTATTTGTAGGTGGTACCATAGTGGGAAAACGCGAATTGCATTAGGCTAATTAATCAACATCACAATTGTGATGTAAACAATTGTGATGTAAATTATACCTTACGAATTTCGTATAATTATTATGGACACACTGTATTATATATTTTGTAACTTACATAAACTTGTCTTCTATATTTTTATAAACGTGGTTCCTTTATTTTTATGAACGTCTCCTTCATATTTTTTTAAAACATGTCTCTCATATTTTTATAAATTTGTCTCCTTATAAATGTGTCTCCAAATATGTTTGGAAAGGAGGGGCAACAAGCTTGACCTTCGTGAAATGAGGAATCATCGCGCGGAACCTTTGAAAGCTTGAAAGAAAAGGTATGTTTTCTGAAAATCTAGAAACGTTCATACTTTATAGCGTTCAAATTTCAGAATTTCTTGGAACGTATTTTACAGATTATCCCAAAATCTTCATCGCTAATTTCCATGTTGACAAAATGGCGTATTTTTCAGCGATAAATTCCCTCTGTGATTACGGCGATAATTCTCATTAAATTCTTAAGAATGTTTCATCTTTTAGTTTTTCAGTAAACACTTTACTCGAAGGATATGGTCGGATCGGTGGGTCCAACTTCGTACAAAGATCGATAAAGTATGGTAGAATTTTATACAGTCGCATATATAAGTAATGGTAAATGGGAAATACTAAAGGTTTTATTTTTCATGTTAGAAGCCCAACGTGGTCAACAGGTCACCAGCAAAGAGGCCCCCAAAATATAACTTCTCTCACCAGCCATCTACTAAGCAAATATGCTGAGCAGAGAGAACTCAGCTTTGGGACAGGGTCTAGGGTTTAACGCTAACCTGCGACAGCTACATTCAGAACCCATTGCCCACAATGGCTTCCATCATGAAAAAGAAAAACTTCATTATTTACCATTTACCATTACTTATTCGAACTGTAGTGCATTAGTGAGTGAGTTTAGTGAGTATAGTGAGTTTCTTGTTCCATGCACGGTCTGTGTGTAGCATAAAAGTATCTCAGGGAACCACTCTGAGTTAGAGTATATGTATATATATATATATATATATATATATATAAAGAGAGAGAGAGAGAGAAGATGAAGTCTCAAAGACCTTTCGGTCCACCCAGGGGGAGATTCCTGTTATTAAACAAGTGCATTTTTAATTTTTCTAGCAATAGTAGAAAACTGGATAGAAAGGGATAAGGCTCTCTCTCCACCATCTACTCCCTCTCCGCCAGAAGCCGGTACGGAAAAAGGTTGAAAAAAATACTTTAACCCTGAAAAAGTAACCAAGGAAATTTTACAGAAAAGAGGAGAAGAGGTAAACTAGCTTTATAATTACGCTGTGCACACATAGAGTACACTAGAGAGCACCGTTGTTTAAACTAACATAATATATTTGTGCTGATCGTATATCAACTACTTGGTATCGTCACAAAGAACCTCGAACATATGGTTTTGATTTTATACAAAATATTTACAGCTCTTTTTACCGAAATATCGGGCCAACAAAGACCCCATGGCCCACTCCAGGCTAGTTTCAAAAGGAGTAAGAGAGAGGCAAAGAGAGAGGCTCAGAGGTCGGTAACCAAAATAACAAGAGCCATTTATTGAAATTCAGTAAAAATACTCAATATTTCATGATATATATTTTATGTAATCCTTATTTCAGTAGCAACACACACACACACACACACACACAATGATTTGATGATTTGTTATGCAATACACGTTTCCTGCAGAGTGTTCCCAAACTTTTTACTTATTCTAAGTACTTACTCACACTTTACCACTATATTCCTTACTAAGATTAAGTTATTTCTCCACTAAGAATTTTATATAATTTAAAGGTGCTCTTCCAATATGTGCTCTACCGCGAAACTGTGATCTACCATATTCCAATACGTGCTCTACCGTGAAACTAGCCTTATAAGGCTAACTAACAAAATATCACGACTTAACCTAACCAATCGTTAGGTCAACTATACGCCCTTGACGATTGGTTAGGTTAAGTCGTGATATTTTCGTTAGTTAGCCTTATAAGGCTAACTAACGTACCTGCTGCTAATCCGAATAATCTAAGGTAGATCACGTATTGGAATGTAAATTTTAAGGTAGAGCACATATTGGAAGAGCACCAATTTAAAATAGTCATCGTACCTCTTTCTTCTTAAATGTACCCCTAAATGTACCCCTATGAATGTATCGATAATTGCATATGGAATTACACGTGACAACGTCATTATATCATAAACCAACGGTTCTCAAACATTTTCTTCTTCTGTACCACTTGAATTCTTTCGCGGGATTTTCTGGATTTTCGAGAGAGAGATAGACGATTTTTATTTTCTTTACGACCGTGTGACTTGTGGCTGTTTGTTACTCGTATATAAAATTAAAAGAGTTATATTTTCAGGACCCCTTCGCGTATCCCTGGGGGTACGCCGTACCCCAGTTTGAGAACCACTGTCATAAACCAAAAGAGAATTATAAATAAAATAAAGAAAAAACTGAGCAGGTGTTTATATTAAAATTTAAAGACATATTTGAAGCACAGATGCGTTCCTTTATGTTCCGAGTTACAGGACAATTTGTCTTGATGATAATAAAATAATCGAAAATATCTTACAGAATCAATTACGTCACGAACAGCGATGAAGATATATGGAAAGTGAACTTATTTTAAGGGTAAATTATGTTCCTCAAAATGTAGTACAAATTCTTACATTTATTTAATGGTGAAATTATGGAATAATCCCTCGAACGAATTAAGATCAATCAGTGTTCATTCAGCCTTTATAAAACATTTAAAATTTAACAAATTCCAGAGTAGCTGAATGTACCTTTGTATTGCACATTGAAAATATATATAATTAATGAGTACATGTTCTTTAATACATATATATATATATATATATATATATATATATATATATATATTCATAAATGCCCAAGTATGTCGAATATTTTAGCAAATTTTCGTCCATATCCATTTTATATCTGTAGATCGAACAGATTATATACAATTTTATATTTTCAAATTTTTAATCACTCGTTTGTGTTAGTTTGGGGAGGGGGGGAGGTTATGGGAAAGTTTAGGGAGTGTTTTTTTCGAATTTCACTCGTGTTTGGATTTTAATTAAAAAAAAGTAAAGTAAGTCGTCCTTTATGCTACCGCATTCTTTACACACCCATTTATTTGTTTTAGGTTAGGTTAAGTTAGGTTAGGTTAACATAAGTTAACCTCACGAAGGTCAGACTCGTTGCCTCTCCTCTCAAGTTGGCTTGGTGAATGAGAACTGTTGTCTCGATCTCTCTATTTCACAGAGCCAGGTACTTCTGGTTCATGTGGGATTGTCCCGAGACATGTGTCTATTCTTCTTTTGAAGACTCCCACAACTACACCATTCGTCTTCTGTAGTTCCTTTGGCAGCTGGCTGAATAGTCTTGGCCCTCCCACAACAAAGCTTTTTTTCCTTCGGGGTTAAGGATGTTCCCTGTCTAGCCTTTAGTTTGAGAACACGAAACATTCTTCTTTTGCAGCTGTCCATTGTTGTTTGAGTGGTTATAGGGTTCAAAGTAAGATTAGAGACTAATTCCTCCATTATTTTCCAAGTGTAAATAATGGTGTACCTCTCTCTTCATCTCCTTTCCAGTTAGTATAAATTTAATTCACGTAACCTTTCCCAGTAATTTAGTTCTTTGCATCCATTGATCTTGGCTGTAAAGCTTCTCTGAATCCCTTCTAGTTGACTACTGTCTTTATTTTTCTTTGGATCATACTCCAACTTGAGTATGATCCGTGTTTTCAACAGAGGAATCATTACAGTATAGTCCTGTCACTTGTTTTAAAGGTTCTCAGTATCTGTCCAGTTATTATTTTTACTTTTAGTAATTAGTAATGACAGTTTTGTTCGTGAAATTTTAATAGTCCACAAAAGATAAATACTACTACTATTACTATTACTACTACTGCTGCTACTACTACTACTACTGCTACTACTACTACTGCTACTACTAATAATAATACCGAGAAAAACAAAATATTAACAATTTGTAAATTTTATGCTTTTTAAAATTTTGGTTTATGGTGAACTTTTTTCCGAAAGTGTCCATTTATCCATATAGTGAATCTACACACACACACACACACACACACACACACACACACACACACACACACACAGTAATTTTTTCTAATATTTCTGGAATCCCACAAAATGGAAGAAAAAGAAAAAAAATCCTTTTTCATCGACCATTTATGTAACATTAACAGGACCAAATCTTTTCCTTCCATTTGTTGAATTCAATTAACAGCTTAAAAGCAAAATGAAAATATTTTGAACGAAATCGGATAAAGGAAAATAATATAATTACCTTTGACAAAAATGTTCTCTGATCAAATGAATGATTTATTTATGAAAACCATTAAAATTCAGGGAACCGAAGTCCCGCTTTATAATTCTCCTGATTTTCATTTAGTGAACTTAAAATTACAGAATTCCAACAGATTATCCAAAGTTTATTGAAAAAAAATTCCATTTCGTGTTTGCCAAACTGAACTTACACACACACACACACACACACACCACACACACACCACACACACACACATATATATATATATAATATACACACACACCTGGTAACCTCGTAGTAGTTCCATGCGTTGGTCTATCTTCACACGAAGGTCAAGCTGGTGGACCCGTCTCTAGGCCTGGCTTGGTGGAGGAGTGAGTTGCTCTCTTTCGTTCTCCAACGCACATAGCCAGGCACACCCGGCTCATCTGGTATCGTTCAGTTTTTGGAAGCTGGTTGAAAAGTCTTGGCACCTGACAACAAAGCTATTTTCCTTCAGCGTTGAAGAGGTCCCTTGTCGTGCCTTTAATTTGGGAACACTACAAATTCTATTTATATACATATATGTGTGTGTGTGTGTGTGTGTGTGTGTGTGTGTGTGTGTGTGTGTGTGAAAAGAAGCGGCGGTTTATCACGCAAACGCGAAGTTATTTCAAGTGAAAAGTCCCTTTACACGAAAATGTTGGTCCATAGCCACTGAATTTTTGTGTACACGCGAGTGATCATTGATTATTTAGTTAATAAAGTATTTTTTTGAACTTCAAAGGTTACGTCGTGAGTCTTATATACTCGATCTTACTTGTGTATATTCAAGATCGCTCCTTCCTTTTAAAGTTTACTTACGAGGTTGAATCTGATTGTAAATTGGCTTTTTCAGACGTTTCAATTCTCAGAATGGGCACAAGCAATCAGCTTTTTGTGTTGCCCTTTCATTTTATTCTTTCTTTGGGTACAACTAGAAAACAGGACGAAAAAGACAAAAATCCCGTGAGCTTTGACAAGTTTCGCTCCTCGGCGTTTTGAAGAAGAGAAATACTGCATTAAAAATGTTTTTTCGTTTGAGGTTGAATACACAAAGGAATTTATTGACACGCATTTTTGTCAGGAAAAATGGTCGTTTGTCCATTGTTGGAAATGTTTATATATATATATATATAATATATATATATATATATATATATATATATATATATATATATATAATATATCAAAGCTATTGACTTCTCCTTAGGGAAACGGAGCTTACAGATGAACAGAAGGACCAACACAACGGCAAACATTTTCATTTATTTTTTGTACTTCAGACGTTTCGACAAATCTTTTGTCATCATCAGTGAATTAAGTCTTAAAACCTTAAAACAAAAATAAAAAGTGAAAATTACATCAATACAATATTAAAACCATTAAAATTAAAACCTTAAAACAAAATGAAAATTGCATCAATACAAAATTAAAATCATTAAAATTACATCACTACAAAAAAAAATTCATTTCTTTGCCATTACGAAGAAATTTGGTTGAAACAAAAATAAAAAGTGAAAATTATATCAATACAATATTAAAACCATTAAAATTAAAACCTTAAAACAAAATGAAAATTGCATCAATACAAAATTAAAATCATTAAAATTAGATCACTACAAAAAAAAATGCATTTCTTTGCCATTACGAAGAAATTTGGTTGAAAAGTTGTCCTAATAGTTTTAAACCCATATATTACAGAAGATACGTGGATGACACTTTCTTAATATTTAAACATCCTTCACACGTAAAACTTTTTCTTAATTATCTTAATCAACAACATAGTAATATTAAGTACACATGTGAAAACGAAACAAATAATAGTTTACCTTTCCTGGATGTTTTAGTTAAACGGGCTCATAATAAGTTCCAAATTTCACTATTTCGAAAACAAACTTTTACTGGCTTGGGAACCAATTATTTAAGTTGTATGTTTTATAAATATAAGATTAGTGCTATAGTAACATTATTAACAAGAAGTTACCGTATTTGTTCGGATTACTTTTCGTTAAATGAAGAATTTACATTTTTAAGACAGTACTTTATTAACAATTACTAACCTTCTAATCTTTTTGATAACCAATTAAAGAAATTTTTAAATAACACTTTTAATACTAAACTCCCCATAACTACAGTACAAAAAGAAACCAGATATATTAAATTATCTTTTTATGGTTATTTATCATTGCGTATTCGAGGTGAATTGTCCAAACTGCTCAAGTCTAGTTATCCCCAAATAAATTTTAGATTCGCCTTCGTCAACCCACTTAAATTATCAAATTTTTTAAAGTTCAAAGATGAATTCCCGAAAACTGTATGCCCTAATGTTGTTTACAAATACACGTGCGACAGCTGTAAGGCTGCGTATATTGGCAGCACTCAACTCCAACTGGAGGTGCGCCTTTCTCAACATTTGGGCTTGTCAGTCCGTACCAACCGTCCCCTCAGTAGCCCACCACAATCCGCACTTAGAAACCATAGTAATGAAAACAACCATCCCATTCACAAAACTCAGTTTGAAATTTTAACTAGATCCAATAACCTCACAGAACTCCGAATCTTAGAATCTTTGTACATCTATAGAAACAAACCCTCCATCATCAATAATAGTTCATCTTACAAATTACAGCTCTTTTAACTAACCAACCGATTTTCATAGACATATCATACTTTCTAATCCACTGACCATACAGTTTTCTCTTAGGTTTTGCCAAGTATGGAGGTTGATGTAAACATTGTGTATTTACCTGTTGAGGTGATTTAATTTAATTTTAATTTTAATTTTTTTTGTAGTGATGTAATTTTAATGATTTTAATTTTGTATTGATGCAATTTTCATTTTGTTTTAAGGTTTTAATTTTAATGGTTTTAATATTGTATTGATGTAATTTTCACTTTTTATTTTTGTTTTAAGGTTTTAAGACTTAATTCACTGATGATGACAAAAGATTTGTCGAAACGTCTGAAGTACAAAAAATAAATGAAAATGTTTGCCGTTGTGTTGGTCCTTCTGTTCATATATATATATATATATATATATATATATATATATATATCAGATCTTTGAATGAAAGAAAAATTTATCTGAAAGTGTCAGTCAACATTGGCAGCTCTTTAAGATCATTTATTCCACAAAGACATGTAGAGAGTCTACTTTTGTACAGGGCCGGCTCAAGGCCCGGCTAACCAGGCGGTTGCCCGGGACGCGATGTGCTAGGGAGGAAGAGAGAATAAAACTTAATAAATGAATAAAAAGAAATCCAAAATATAAAAATCGTAGCAATTTTGTGAATAGGAAATAACCTTGGCAGAAATACTAGTATAAATATGGAAAGTGCTATAATAAAATTTGGGATCAAGTAAAGATAAGCACCCCCAGCCTTCTTTAATTAGCCTTATAAGGCTAACTAAAAAATATCACGACCTAACCTAACCAATCGTTAAGTCAACTGTACGCCCTTGGCGATTGGTTAGGTTAGGTCGTGATATTTTCGTTAGTTAGCCTTATAAGGCTAATTAAAGAAGGCTGGGGGTGCTTATCTTTACTTGATCCAAAATTTGCAGTTCTTAAGTAGAGGAAAAAATATGTTAGTTCAGATAATGTACGGATTTGAATGTCTGTTGTTGCGGTTGATTTTTTTTCCATTTATTTGTAATAAATTCTTTATTCATGTATTTGTATTTTATCATTACGAAAAATTTATTAAAATGATGTAAAAAGTCTTAAGGGCGCTGAAATTCAATTTGCCAGGGGCGCTGACAAACCTCGAGCCGGCCCTGCTTCTGTAACAGGTAAAGTTGTTGTTTTTTAATGACCCCTATACACTGTATAGTCTAAACAGCGGGTAAGAGGAGTCTTACAAAGTTTTTATGGTAAAGCAATCAAACCTTAATAAAGGAATTTGCCCTCGTAAATGCTTAAACTAGAAAAGACAAACAGACATTGTATTTTTGGACAAATTCACGAAAAGATCACAATGATCGTCTAAATTTGAAGAATTTTGAAAAGTTTAACAGAAGCCAACGCTGCTGAATTTTATTAGTCATCAAAAGATGCCAAATGTCACCAAATTAATACAGGATGTCCGAAAATGAATACACCAAAAACAAACCTTAATTATATATTTATTAGTTCAGAGAGCAACAAAATACAAATGACATAGTTTGAAGGGCTACAATTTTTATTTAATTCTGTTAATAAACTTCTACATGTCTTCCATCATTAGCTATAATTCATCTTATTCTGCGTTTAAATTCTGAAAACACATTTTCAAACACAGTTTCGGAGATGGACATGACAGCATTACGGATACGATGTTTTAGCTCCTGAAGATCTCTTGGTTTGTTATGGTAGATTTTTGTTTTCAAGGTCACAATAATATAAGTCCAAAGGGGATAAATCGGGGGAGCGAACAAACCATTTTGTAGGTTCTCCTCTACCAATCCAACGCTCTGGAGATGCTTTATTAAAAAATGTTCGAACGTTTCTAGCAAAATGGGGTGGTGCTCCATCTTGTTGGAACTTTGTAACTATGGAATAAAAATCTCCTCCAGCATCTTTAGGTAAGAACCTCCAGTTACAGTTCGTTCGTCAAAAGAAAATAAGGTCCATAGATGCGAGAATGTGACACAGCACACCATTTACTTTAGGGGAATCCCTCCAAATCCCTCCAACCCAAATTTCAGAGGTGGGTTGTGTTCACCCGAATTATGATTGTTTACTTTGCCTGAAATATGGAATGTATCCTCGTTACTAAAAATGAGATTTGGTAAAAAGTGTTCATCTGATTTTATCCTTTCGATTAAATCATTGCATGTGCTTAATTTGGTTTCATAAGCTTCCTCTAAAAGCTGCTTCAGCACCTCCACTTTGTAAGTTTTAAATTCCAATTCTTTACGAAGAATTCTATGGACAGAGGAGTGCGGCATGTTTAACTCAGTTTCTCCTATCCTAATTGACTAATTGGGGCTTCTGGTAAATGTTTCACGAACTACATTCATTCTTTAAGAGATTTGTTCGGCCTTCCGGGAGATTTCCCTTTGATCAACCCATCTTCATATTCTGTCTCTTTCAGGTGGTGGCTTGTTCACTTCACGCCGAAAGCGTCTTTAAGCAGCAACAACTGAACCACTTTCATGTACAAATGTAACAATTTTTGCCTTCTCTCTAGGAGTCCTCATCTTATTCATTTTCAAAAAGAAGGTAATGAACAGAGAGATGAAACTTAGAATGTACTGTAAAGTAGCAATAGTCTACTATTAGGCCTTAGTTAACGATGACAACCCGTATGAGACCGAACCTACACGCTTAATGCCCTAAAATTGCAATATTTTGAGTACAGTATAGCACAATAGCTGCGCAAATCTAGGTATGCGCGCATTAGCTTCATTTTATAATTTTTATACTCAATCACACATTCAATATAAAATCTTTAATTACGAATATTTTACATATTAAATGTAAACAATTATTAAGAAAATTCCAAACCTTCGCAATCACATGACTTTGGAATTGTGTCGATACCTGTAAAAATAAAACAGGAAATAATACTTGTTTTAGGTATATTCATTTTGGGACACCCTTTACACACACACACACACACACACACACACACAGAGATTTAGAGATTCACCAAGGCATCGGCATAGGTATCGATGGTATCGGCCACTTCACCGAGGTATGCGTTAGTCATTCTCAGTAAATACGAGTATATTGAACACATTTTTCATTTTCTTTTGAATCTTAAATTGATGAATTTTTCATAAAGTCGTCGATCTGGCATAATGTCGAATCGCATAAAGTCGAACTTCGGCATATTATGAGAGAGAGAGAGAGAGAGAGAGATAGATTCGTCATGCGCTTTTCGGTAGTGGATAGTCGTTCTCTTTCCTGTCGTTGGTGACGCTCACATCTTTTCAACATTATTTCGCTTATTGGCTTCACGTAACTATTTTAAACGTATAATGTGGCAATTATGAGAGGAAAAGAAATTTATTACATCGCTCATATACGGAGTTTATTGGAATGGAAGGATCTTGGGTTCGACTCTATGTAGCCGCTGCCTCTTCTAATGTTCTGGTTCAGGAAATATTGGGTTCCTCTGTCGCCTCTTACCAGAATTTCTTAATATTAAGAGAATATTTCAAGAGACCTACAAATGTTCATTTCCACACTCGGAAATTAACACAATTTGCTCCCCAGAAATGCGATAAAAGAAAAAAAGAAAAATGAAAGGCGCAAATTTTTCTTCTGTGAAATGCTGACGCTAAAAATGTCTTCATTTTGCAAAATGAAAGAAAGCTCTCATAACCTGGAATAGTCGGGTTATTTTTCTCAAAGATATTATTGGGTTTCGAACTAGTGTATATATATCTACACTACACACACTTGCCGACATTAATGTGACAGTTGAAGTTCAGTATTTTCTGTCAATAAAGATGAGTAGTTTCAAGTTGTACTTGAAATCAATATCGTTATTATTATTAATTATTAATACGTATATATATATATAATATATATATATATATATAGAGAGAGAGAGAGAGAGAGAGAGAGGAAGAGAGAGAGAGAGAGAATATCCTGAAAATACGGAGAGAGAGATACTTTTTTAACGAGCAAAATGCAAACTTTCGTTTTGAACAAACTTTCTTCAATGGATACGAGATGATTCCTCAACGTTTCTACTTTTTTAATGGCAAACTTATTTTTCTTTCAACGAATATTAATCAGTTTTCAGTGTCATTTAAACGTAGAACGAAGAAAACTATCTTTGAAGTGTTTACTATACGATTTCGCAATATTCAATGCATTGCATCGCTGATCATAATCCACATGCCAGTAGTAGTATGGGTGCAAAGAGCCAGAGTGGGGATAGAGAGGGGAGAAGGGTAGCGCTGATGGAGGGTGGGGGGTCGAGGAGAGAGGGGGATAAAAGGTGGCATTCAAAAGTGAACCTTTCTTAATCTCTTTTTATCCCCCTAAAGGATCCATCAGTATTTTTATTCCGTTAATGGCATTTCAATTCCCTAATACAGAAAAGGTCTTATCAGTATAGAAAAAAAAAATTATTTTGGGGTTAAATTTTTAACTCCAAAATAATTTTCACATAAATATATATATATATATATAATTATATATATATATATATAGATGTTCGTTTGACTAGACTAACACGGGTACTGTTGCCTTCATTAGTGATGAACCACGTACGGAAGCCTCGTCAGTACTTTGACCCCCTCTTCGCTTGGCAATGCTGCTGCGAGCTGCTCGTACCCTGAAATAGGTGCATGGGCTTAATGGTGATCTGTGTGAAAATATGTTTAACTCTTCATATTCCCGCTTAAACTATGAATGCATCGATATATATATATATATATATATATATATATATATATCACAACCATGCGACGTACCATTTCTATGGTCGAACAGTATCCATTACGTGGTGTGATTAGTTAAGCACTAGAGACAAATTATAAAGTTATAGGATCTGACAAACGTAACGTGATGTATTTGAGTGCTGAAGAGATAAGTCGAACACGAGAATGACATTTATGGTGAAAATAACCACGAAGGAAAAAATAAAACAAGAAACTGCTCAAGCGCTTTCGTCTAACGACATCCTCGGGATGTAATTAAGGGTGTCCCATAAGTCCGGCATCATAGGAGAAATTCATATTTTTTTATTTCTACAAACCATAATGCATATGCTCGGGATGCCAATTTCTCGTCCACCATTCTGTTCAGTGACGAGGTTGTTTTTTATGGAAATGGTGAGGTAAATCGACAGAACACCCGCTACTGGTCTCAAAACAAACCTCACTGGTATACCTCTTCAAAGGAACAAGGTACATCTCGGGTGATGGTATGGTGTGGCATTTGGGAGGATCGCATCATAGGCCCCCTCTTTTTCGATGAACATGTCACTGGAGGCACCTACCTACGTATGCTCAAGGAAGAAGCATTTCCCAGTGGCTTGAACGAAGAAGGAAATTTCCCAACATGGTTCCAGCAAGACGGCGCTCCTGCACATTACAGCACCCAAGTAAGGGAATACCTGTACCAACAATTCCCTGGTCATTGGATAGGACGTCGAGGGCCTGTGGAATGGGCAGCTAGAAGCCCAGATCTCACGCCACTAGATTTTTATCTCTGGGGCCACTTGAAAGCGCTGGTATACGCAGAGAAAATTAGGAGTGTTGAACATTTGCGGCAGCGCATTATTGGGGCATGTAACACCATTACTCCTGACATCATTTACCGTGTGCTTGCTGACTGAGTATCACGTCTGAATTTATGTATTGAAAACAATGGTGGACATATTGAGCACATTCTGTAAATAAAAGCTTTTGTTTTGCCTTTTTTTATTATTTTTCCTATGATGCCGGACTTATGGGACACCCTGTATTTTGTGTTTTAATTTTTTCTTCGTGGTTATTCTCATTATATATATATATATATATAATATATATAGAGAGAGAGAGAGAGAGAGAGAGAGAGAGAGAATAGATAGATAGATAGATAGATAGATATACAGTGCTCCCACGATCTTCCCCTACCCGATATAGCACCAACCCCAGTTATCGCCATATTTCGTGAAAGACTCGATTTCTCACCATTTTAAATTACCCCGATGCATCGCCACCCTGCTGTCCGCCATCCGCCAACCTAATCCATTCCCGAGAGATCTTTTGAGCGTATGAAAATCTCCCGCTTTTACCGCCAAAACCATTTGAACAGAAATACTGACTACAGGCATTATCTGACGTGACGTAGATTACATATTCGCGAAGGTTTAGTTTGTTTCATGATGATACCACTGTTCAAGTATTTCGGTTCGGCTGATTTGGCAAACACGCTTAGGGCGTCACAAATAGTTTTCTTTACTTTGTGAGAAAAACATATCGTTACAGGGAAAGGATTTTGATAAAATTCATATTTGAAAAAATATTCTTATTATCAAAGGAAAAAGATTCATATTATCAAAAGGAAAAGGATTCATATTATCAAGATGATGTGTCTGAAGCTTAAACTACGAATAGAGGAAATTGTAAACAGCAAAGAGAGACAATCATCACTAACTGAATTTTTTGATAAAATGTAATTTTTGGAGTATTTTTGTAAAAATTAACTTACATTGAAATATTTGAAATGCAAATAAAATTAGTATTTACATTAACATATGTCTTTCACTGGTTTCATTTTATTTACATACAATAAACATGTATGTATTAATATTGTGTGCATATACGTACAGCATATGTACAGTATGTATTTTAGAACCAGGTGACGTTATAAAATGGGAACACTGTGTGATATATATATATATATATATATATTAAAACGACCGCTCCGCCTTGCGCAGCAAAAGACCCCCTAAACACAAGCTACAGAGGTACTGGGAGGGACGGGTGTGTTACTAAAACCTTCCTTGGTTCTCCCTGAATGTTTATACTAAATTTGGTGCAGAGTCCCCTTTTTGTTTAGGCGTGTATAAGTGAACATAGAAGAGACAAACAGGCAGACATCATCCCATACATCCCATATATATATATATATATATATGGTGCGCGTACAGGCCACTTTCCGCACGCGACATTTATAGGGTTGCACTGTAGGACGCTCTGAAGGAGTGGTTCACAAAGTTTAATTCAGCCTTAGGAAGTTAGGCATAAGACATCCGAGTGGGAAGAGCAATTTATATAACACAATTTAAACAAACTAAAATGAGGAACTGAAGAAAAATGCAAGAGTGACGTGGTTCGAGTTTTGATTCATTCCTTTAAACTTTATTCAGAACTTTCGCAGAAGGTAGGAATACTGCCGAGGCTCACTTTGGCAAGGAATTAATCAATTAGTTAATTGCCTTGGGCAGATCACGAGAGACTATATCACTGCTAATAGTCAGGCAAGAATTTTTAACAGTTCTTCATCGAATGGTTGCTGAAAGAGGAATCTTAACATTCCTTTATCAAATGAAGGCTGAGGTAGGAATGATTTAATTTAGATCGTCTAGAATTTCGGGGGAATGCAATTTGAAAGTTAACCCTCTTCAGTAAAGAATTTTGCGAATTATTCACAATTTTATCTTTAATTCTATTAATTTTACAGTCTCTGGGTAGCATGTATCTGTCTAGAATTTGGTTCCTACGGGGGGACCTACAGCTTTACGTGGGATCCGAATGACGAGTCGTTACATAGTCTGGACGCAGATGACCGTCTCCCATCCAGCTATTATCCGACCCATTGTCGCTTAATTTCGCTGATCGATGGGAAGCAGCGTTACGACATTGGCTACGACGTAGCATAAAACACTATACGTAATAACTCGTATAATATAAATTATGGTGGAGTTACCATACATTGAATAAAAAATAGGAAAATATTTAGTATTCAATTTAGTATTTAGTATTCAAATATGAAATAGACCAACAGACTGCAGATAATATTAGGACAAATATTATAATTTTAATACTTTGATCCAGCTGAATATAGAGGGTGTTCGGAAAGTCACTGTGCACTTATATTTATTTAATAGCATACAATAGTATAACATTGCATATATGATAGAGGTTATGGATGGGACCATCAGAACTTACAAAAGGTGTTGAAAGTGATGTCCTTTAACAGCAATACAGGCCTGGACCCGTCTTATTTTATTTTGAAACACCTTTGTCAGTTCTTCTTTTGAAATGGACCTTATGTACGCAGTTATTGCAGTTTTCAGGTCATCAAGCGTGAGTGGACGATCTCGATTATATAAGTGCACAGTGACTTTCCGAACACCCTGTATAAGTCATTATAAGAATGTATGAGAGGAATACAGAAAAGAGAGGGACAGTCACAGTAAAACAAATACGCAGACATAGTACAGAAATAGTACAGGACACCTTGAGTGAAATGAGAACTCAGTAAATGCAAAAAACTTCACTTTTTTCTACGTGAAGGTCAAAATATGATCATTAAAACCCACTCTAATAGACAGAGTTTATTTCCACAACAATTTCGATGCCCACTGGCATCTTCTTCGGGTGGATACAGAAAAACAATTGATGCGTTTCCTGTATCCACCCGAAGAGGATGCCAGTGGGCATCGAAACTGTTGTGGAAATAAACTCTGTCTATTAGAGTGAGAACTCAGTATTTAAGTGTATATTTATACGATATATGGAATATACTATTACAAGTGGAATATATTATAATAGATGTAATTTTCGAAGCACAAAAAATGCATTTAATCCTATTGCAACCAACGTTTACAGGGGCGGATCCAGGAATTTAAGTAGAGGGGGGTCCTGTCTTGGTGGAGCTCGTTACTGATATGTCCTCGGCCTTCGTGAGCGCCAGGGGGGGTGCCCGAGGGGGGTGTACCCCCTCGGTAGGAAATTTTCATATTTGAAGATAGCTTTAGATGGATTTGAAGTATATTCCCGTTATCAAAATCCTGCTTGTTCACACACCCAGGCCAGGTCTGAAATGTCTCAGGATCGGACATAAACTTTTTTTTCTTTATTCTTTTTAAGGAAATTAATTTTGTGGCAACCGGGATACATGTACCTTAAGCCATTTTAAGTCTTCAGTTCTTATTTTTCATATATAGGAGCAAACAAACGCAATCGAAAAATCGTTGGTCACCGTGAGCAGGGGGGTCCGGACCCCCTCGACCCCCCCCCCACTGGATCCGCGCCTGGTTTATGTATAATATGACGGAATAAATAGAGGGTTGGATGTAAAAGTTATATAAAGTTATATTTGTTCCAATGATATTCATTGATATTTGTACTGAATGAAAATTATGATTAAGATCTTGCATGTTATTGAAATAATATGAAATCACCTGATCTGAAAATTGGATAGCACGCAAACCCACAGTCAGAAAGGTTGCAGGTTATTTATCTTTACAACTAACATTACTTTTGGAAATATTATCATCAAAATAATTATCAATAATTATCAACCTGAGGTCCATGTACCACAGGTTAGGAATTGTTGATTTTAATGACTTAAAGTTCTCTTTTGCTTATTATTCCTAGTCTCTAGACTTAAACTGACTAGAGAAGTATTTTGTATCTAGAAAAGTGTCTTAGATACGTATTTGGTGTTTTTGATACACAATAAACCAGTATCTTATATTTTGCATCTAAGATACATTTCTTAAGATATCCTGCCTATCTCTTTGATTGGACTCTGGATCCCCACCCTAATTAACTCCATCTCATGGAGAAATCCTGACTCTGACAATGATTACTATATTACTTTTTTCATTTGTCGTGTTTAATCTTGGATGAAATGCTCATTATTTGTTTATAACTCGTTCATTTCTGGTGTCTAACATCCAATTATTTGTACTGTATTGGTATCATATCTTCAATAATGACCTTGTATGTATCATAACTATAATAATAACTTAACGTTAATATACTTATACTTTATTTCCACTATTAGTTGTTTGTGTATTAATCATAATTTGAACATGACGTGTGTATATACAGTGTTGTGCGCGCTACCGCTACAGCTACTCATTTGGAGAAGTAGCGCGCTACCGCTACTTTTGAAAAGCATTCAAAATTGAAATAATAATGCCCCATTACGTATGTGTAATTTGTGCAAGTATTAGAAAATAGCATCAATGTACATATCTGTGAATCACAAATTCAGTAGCTAAGTTGTTGCTTTCAGTCACTGAGCAGATGTGCGAGTTAAAAAAGGTGTGTACTGTATAGAACAATAGGAAAGGAATAAAGCAGGCAAGAGGAAGAAACTAATATCCCGTTACATCTTCTGTAGTGGTGGACAAGTAAAAATTGCGTTGATTCAATTCACAGTTCTTATATTTGGTTGTTAATAATGTAGGAATAAGTGCTACCAGTAGAACTGGACTATTTCATGATACTTTTTGACCACACCCTATTGAAAATAATAAAAACAGTCAAATACACATTATTTATTTAATAAAATATGTGTGACTACATGTATGCGGCAGCATCAGGAACTCGATGCTGACTAGGCTAAATATAGCCCATTCCAGCCTATAACGCAGGCAGACTTCCAAGCACCACCACGTCGTTGTTAGTGGCCCAAATTTAATTTTCATTGTTTTTACTTATATTGTAATATTATTACCTTGTAAACTATAAGCACAAAAATGGTTTTTACTCACTTTAAAAGTAGCGAGTAGCGGTTGGAATTCCTCTAAAATGTAGCGCTCCTGCTACTTTCGCTACTTTTCCCAAAAAATGCGGCGCTATCGCTACTCCCAACACTGCGTATATAATATTATGTATTAAGGGCCGAATTATACAAAATAAAGAGTTAATTTACAGTATTATTTATTACTGTAACATAACAGAAATTTTTATATTGTAATATTTAATAAATAAATTTATAAATGTAAATAAATAAATAAAAATGATTATCCTCACAATAATTTAAATTTATTGTCTAATTTTTAATTATTAATTAGTTAATTTATGTATTTGGAATTAATTAATTAATTCTTATTCGTGATTTATATATTATTAATCATAACTCTCTATGAAGCGATGTTTTATTTTTTAAAAACCCAATAAAGCGTTAAAAAGCTTAAAGGTCAACGTAAATAAAATAAAACGGTTTCAATTATTTATTTTGTTAAAATTATTGCAACAAAAAAAAATTCTAAAGTATAAAACTCGTATTTAGTTTACAAATAAATAAATTATTATTCAATCATTCATAAAATAAACGCTTTAATTAGTAAAAAATAAAAAAAAATTACAATTAATTATAACTGATTCCATCACGAATGAGAAATGGGGATATGGAAAATATTGTGATGGATATCTAAAAAATCTAAACCGCTGATTATCTTGGTTGTACTTCCAGGGAATGGAATAAATTATGGGAATTCGTTTCGTTTCTCTGAGCGAACTTCTCATGGTACAAACATGGACATAATCTGAACATGAGACTGGTAGATTACATGTTTGGGACGTATATATACAGTATACAGTGTGTATATATATATATATATATATACAGGGTGGGTAAAAAAAAAGTGACCCCTTTTAAAAAAAGTAAGGGGACTAGAGCTCACAAACTTCATAGATGCTTACCTTAGCATGTTGTTCGTCTTAATTGAGAAGTTGCTCGATGTGTCCTCCTTCCTGCTCAACGCAGGCCTCCAAACGTGGACGCCACTGATCAATACACCTGTTTAAATATCGTTGAAACACTTTCTCCCAGCCGAGCAGAATTCTTTCGCGTAGTTCATCTATGTCTCTTATATTGGTACCAGGGATGTAAACTTTGGACTTCATGGCTTCCCAAACACCATAATCCAGTGGTGAAAGATCGGGGCTACTAGCCGGCCACATATTGGGTTCATAAACTCTGGTGTTTCGTTCTCAAGAAATGTGACAGTTTGGCGTGCTCTGTGAGCAGGGGCTCCATCTTGTTGGAAAGTATATCTTTCAGTCTATCTAACTGATATTCGACGAATTAGTGATGGAAGATATACTTTCCAACAAGATGGAGCCCCTGCTCACAAAGCACGTCAAACTGTTACATTCCTTGAGAACGAAACACCAGAGTTTATCGAACCCAATATGTGTCCGGCTAGTAGCCTCGATCTTTCACCACTAGATTATGGTGTTTGGGAAGCACTGAAGTCCAAAGTTCACATCCCTGGTACCAGTATAAGAGACATAGATGAACTACGCGAAAGAATTCTGCTCGGCTGGGAGAAGGTTTCTCAACGATATGTAAACAGGTGTATTGATCAGTGGCGTCCACGTTTGGAGGCCTGCGTTCAGCATCTATGAAGTTTGTGAGCTCTAATCCCCTTACTTTTTTTAATATGACAGTTTACCTCTAAGGGGTTACTTTTTTTTACTCACCCTGTGTATATCCTGCTAATAAAGATTATCATTACCATTACCTTACCTTACAACCATACAAAGGTTTCGCGTAATGATCTCTCATTTCGCGAAGGTCAGAGCCCTACAATAGAGCCCTCCAATTTTAAGCATTGTATCCACAATGAACTGTCATATTTGAAAGAATATGGATTGCCTTTCATAACAAAAACTCTGCTACATTCATTATATCCATTTTCATGAGAATTGACAGATGTAAATAGACACCACGTGACTATCCTCAAGAACAAATGGCAAAGCTTATCCAATGGCATGTCAGAACGTGTGTCATCTTTACACAATGCAAAAGGAAAAACGACACGATTCTAAATATATTCATTCAATAAATCGCTTTTTATTTATTGACTTTTGTTATCGAATCAAAAACTATGGAAAAAAAACGAAAGTGTCTATTTACTTTTGTCAACCCTCTGTACAGAAGTAATAATAATAATAATGATAATAATAAGGGACTAGTATGTTTCATGGACTGCTCTCGATTTTCCTACCTCGATTTTCCTACGAAATTGCAAACAAGGGCAGTCGACGACTCTGATTTTGTTTCTGCAATCGGTTTTCTTGAGAAATGATAAAGAAAAATGTTATTGGATATTAAATAAATTTATTTACTGAAACGACGCAATACCCTCCAACATCTTTTTGAATAAGTCCGAGCTGGTGTGGCGCTTACGCCATACAAATTCACAAAAAATGACAAGAATTAGTGCGATATCTTGCAAAAAAACAGTAGTATAAGAAACTAGGTTAGGTCAGGTTAGTCAGGTTAGGTTAGGTTTCTCAAGAAAACCGATTGCAAAAACAAAATCAGGGTCATCGACTGCCCTTGTTTTCAATTTCGTAGGAAAATCGAGAGCAGTCCATGAAACATACTAGGTCCAATAATAATATAATAATAATAATAAATAAAGGGAGAAATAACTTAAAAATTTATTCTTATTTACGTGGTTGTCAACTCTTTGGCTCATTTTATTTGCTCAATGAATTTACGAACCATGAAGTTGGGAGCCGGAGATTTTCCATGCGGTCGAACCACTGATTCAAAAAGAAACTTCATGAGACCATGTCATTTTCTTAAATTCACACAGTATTTTACATAGGGGCAGTATATACATATATATATAAAGTGTAACTTTAGTATATGTATGATAGAAAATTGTAAAAAGCAGTCATGCACTGAGAAATTGAAAAAAAAAATATTTTGAAATTGTATTTATTTTCAAGAATATTCTATTCATTTGGATATTTAATATAAATAAAAGCAAAGTTATGTATTCAAAAAATCCTTCCCACCTTTTGGGGCGGGGGGGGGGGGGGGGGGGGGATATCGATTGATAAGCAAATTCTAGGTATAAAATTCAGAGAGAAAAAAATTTCCATGTTTAATCTTTTACTGAATTTGAATCAACGTCGAGTCAATATCTATTATACAAAGGAATACAAAGGAATACAAAGGAATACAAAGGAATATAAACTGTATTAATGTAATATATTTGGTATTCTTTTGAATTTTTCTAAATATGTATTTAATGACATTTAATGACATTAATGACATTTAAACATTAAAATAAACGAGCTCAGTTGACATTAATTTTAAAGAATTAATCATGTTAATTTTTACAGATTAATTTAACATCGTTTTTGTCGTCAGTTAAAAATTTAAAAAAAATTTGATTTAAACATATATATATATATATATATATATATAGAGAGAGAGAGAGAGAGAGAGAGAGAGAGAGAGAGAGAGAGAGAAAATGATGTGTGTTCCTTTTAAATTTAAATTTGTCAAGGAACAACCAGACGAGCTTTATAAGCAAGTATTTGCGTGGCTCCTCCAAAATTTTGTATTGACAGGTGTGTTAAAGTTCAAAAGCTGCAATAAGCGACCGAGTAGATATCTATTAAATATATTTCCATAAAAACTTGATATTTTCTGATTAACAATAGTTTCATTGTCCTATTTTCATTAAATACATGCCCTTAAATCAGAGCTTTCCAAACTTTTCACGTTGGCGACACACTAATTAATTTTTGTTATCAAATATCAAATATCAGATAATTTTTCAGTAGGTGGTTTATCTTGTAGCCGATTTTGTTCATACAAAAATCAAAATTTTCAAAATACAAAAAAAAATTGAAAATAATTAACTAAATTTGGCGACACACCTGGGAGGTATTGGCGACACACTAATGTGTCGCGACACACAGTTTGGAAAGCTCTGCCTCAAATCTATTGCTTCTTCGCATCGTCACTTCAAACTTAAAAGAGGTCTCATTCAAACTTTTATTATTATACTGCAGATAAAGCGCTTTTAGAATCGGGAGGTAACACCCTATTTTTCGTCCCAAATTCTAAAATCGGATTTATACAATCACTTCAGGCAAGAAAAGTATGAAATAGTGTGATTTCAATTGAGATTTCCCTGCCTTATACGGCATAATATGCGTAAGCCGATTATATATATATATATATATATCTATATATATATATATATATATATATATACTATTGTCTGCCAATAAACTTTTTCATTTCATATATATATATATATATATTATATAAGGAGAGAGAGAGAGAGAGAGAGAGAGAGAGAGAGAGAGTTACAAGGACAAAAGGAAGCCTCAGAAACCTTGGCGAGATTCCTCTTATTAAACAAGTGCATTTTTTAAGTTATTCTAGCAGGAGTAGAAAACTGGATAAAAAAGCATAAGGCTCTCTCTTTCTACCATCCGCTGCCACTCTACCAGAGGTGGGTACGGAAAAAGGTTGAAGAAAATACCTTGACCCTGAAAAAGTAACCAAGGAAATGTTACAGAAAGAGGAGAAGAGGTAAACTAACTTTACAATTACGCTGTGCACACATAGAGTACACTAGAGAGCACCGTTGTTTAAACTAACATAATATATTGTGCTGATCGTATATCAACTACTTGGTATTGTCACAAAAACCTCGAACATATGGTTTCACTTTATACAAAATATTTCCAACTCTATTTACCGAAGTATCGTGCCAACAAAGATCCCATGGCCCCCTCCAGGCTAACTCCAGAAGGATTAAGAGAAAAGAAAGGTTAAACTCTTAATGTCTACACCCATACACACGCAAAGCTTCTACAGGAAAAAGGTTGAAGGAGGAATTGAGAACGGAAATCAGATTTTCTACACCATGCCATCACCCATCACGTGCACCCACCCATCCAAGAGAAAGAAGAGAAAAAGAAATAATGATGGCAGAAACGCAACTATACCTCACCTTATTCATGCCATGCATTTTTTTAAAGTTTTTATTTGTTAGGAATTTATGCATTTCTACGAAATACTTACCTACTCTATTCTTTGACATGTTAACAAGGCAGGCAAGTGTGTGTGGGGTGTTTCCTGCAATTGGATGTGTGTGTGTGTGTGTGTGTGTGTGTGTGTGTGTGTGTGCCAAGTCTTTCAATGTCGCCGATTTTCAACTTGGGTCTCCCGCTAAGAGAGAGAGAGAGAGAGGAGAGAGAGAGAGAGAGAGAGAAAATAGTTAAGTGCATTGTGATTTATGTAAGAGTTGGGTAATTTACCGAGTGATAGATTTGTATGGACTGATCTCCCGAGATGTTAAAAAATACAAGATTTGAAATGTCTTTTAGTTTTCCTATATATGACCCTATACAGTAGTCACATTTATATTGATAAACTATGCCAGATTTGAGGAGATTGGGAACAGCGTCTTTCTATTAAATAGGTGAAAGATTGATTTGAATGGGATCAGAATGATACAATTGCAGAGTTAGAGATAAAATTCTTGAAGTAATTTGATAAGTTTATTCCTTGTGCTAAAGTTTAATTTTGGAAACAACATATTTGATATCACACTTTTAGATATGAGTTGCCTAAGAAATCTACAGAGTAACCACAAAGTCCTTTTGCATGAAAAACAAGGGCAACATACAGATATGCTGTAATTTCACTGCAAAGGGGACTTTGTGGCCACTCTCTATTAATTTTACCTTTCGTTTTTCAAGATTACAGAGAAAATATTACCTGTTATTTTAGTAAATAACGTACGTCATTTAAAATTTCTAACATTTTTTCTCCGTAAATATTCTTATCTACAGTAAAAGGACTATACCATTCCTTTTGTCATGTCGTGTTACAATGTGTTGTCTGAATACAGAGTTTTGAGGTTTTGAAGTTCATCCATCTCCAAATTAGATTTACAAATATTAAAAAAAGGGTTAAAAGCGTAAAGAGAAGTAAAAGTTAAGTTACGTAAACTGTTAGATAAAAAGTTAAAAACTGTTTGAAAAGGTCTTTGAAAAACAGTTCAAAGTTTTAAAAAAATTATCATAGAAATTAAGCTTTTTGAGGAGTGATGGAGAACTTCAAACCTTTACAAAGAACAGACTTTTCAATATCTTTCAGAATCTCAGAAGAATATCTAAAAATAAGATTATCAACTGTTAAGTTACTGGCTGGGGTATAACCTACTTTTAAAAGTTTCCTATCTGCGGGAAGACACCCTTGGCAATACATTTCGAATTATAGTTTCATTCTCAGAGTTGAATGATGTTATAATGTTATAATGTTATAATGTTTCAGACCAACAAAGACCCTAGGATCCACTCATGGCTGGTCTACCTAACTGTGTTCGTAATCGTGTATTGTGTATGTCTTCCGTGGTGGCGGAGGGGACCTACAATTTTACGTGGGTTCCGAACCACAAGAACATAAGAAATTTATGTAAAAACTGCCGGTAAATTGGCAACGACCAATTTTTACGAAACTAAATAATTATCAATTTAAAACTAATTAATTATCGATTTAAAACTAAAGATAGAATCTCTGGATCCAGAGGATCAAGTCATAATAGACTACTATCCACAAATATGTTACACTCTATATCTATTTATAACGGACATGCAAATATATCAGATCCAAAGAATCCAGTCAATTTCATTACGGTATCCATCAAGTCACGGTCCATATCGATTGCGGACCAAGTCAAAATTTACAATCATATACATTACAATATATACACTTACGAGAAAAAGTGTAGGTGTGGCTGTAAAGACTATACAGTAATGTAGAAATGTGTGTGCACCCATTTTGGGTCTCCCATTTAAAGGTGTTTGTGGGGCAAGTGAAGATCATGAGTTTTTCAATACCTCACAGTACTATGGGGGGCACCGCTCGGCAGAGGAATCTCTTTAAATGGGGTGTGTAAGGACAGAGAGTATCCCCTAACCCAAGACGCTGCCTCCCTATATCCCACAACACTTGTGTTGAGCTGTGGGATCTATCCCCAGAAAGCCTTAATTTTAATACCTTAAACTATACCCTTTCTATCAACATATGCGTCTAATCGATTTTTAAACATGTTTATAGACGTGCTACTAATTACTTCTACCGGCAAACTATTCCAGCTATTTACTATTCTATGCGTAAAAAAGTTTTTCGCAACTGCTGTCTCGAACCTTCTACTTGTCAACTTACACCCGTTATTTCTAGTCCTATTATATTGAGATATTCGAAAAAGCTATCTCTATCTACGTTATCGAACCCATTCATAATTTTGAAAACTTGGATTAGATCACCCCTTAACCTCCTAGTCTCGAGTGTTGTCAATTTTAACTCCTTAAGCCTATCCTCGTACGACTTTGACCTAAGCGACGGAATAATCTTAGTTGCTCGTCTTTGAACTCTTTCGATTTTGTCTATATCTTTGCGCATATGCGGATTCCAAAATTGGACCGCATACTCCAAATGGGGTCTAACTAATGATTTATAAAGTGGAACTATAATATCGCGCGATTTGTACTCAAAATTTCGAGCTATAAAACCCTAACACTTTGTTCGCCTTATTGACCGCTGCTGTACTTTGTTTCGCTACTTTTAAATCACCAGTGACTATAACTCCTAAATCTTTTTCCTGCTCTACGCTTGTTAAATCTTTCCCTGACATACTATACGCAAAATTACCGTTACGCGAACCTATATGCAAAATTTTGCACTTATCAACGTTAAATCTCATTTGCCATGTGACTGACCAATCAACGATTTTATTCAGATATTCCTGAATTTTACCTCTATCTTCGTCATTAATCGCCCTACCACCCAGCTTCGTGTCATCCGCAAACTTTGAAACTGTACTGACTAGGCCGACATCTAAATCGTTAATATATATAAGAAAAAGCAAGGGGCCCAATACAGAACCCTGAGGAACGCCATTGCTACATTAGCCCAACACGACTCCGCTCCATCAACGACCACCCTCTGTTTCCTGCCTCGCAACCACTCTTCTAGCCAATTTATTACTACACCACTGATTCCATGAGCCTTAGTTTTTTCAATGATTCTTTTGTGCGGCACGGTGTCAAACGCTTTTTGAAAATCTAAATACACTACATCAACCGCCCGATGTCTATCGTAAACGTCAACCACGCTTTGGAAAAATTCTAAAAGATTAGTTAAGCAAGATTTGTTTCGCCTAAATCCGTGCTGCGTATTTCTAACTAGCTTATGCACTTTTAAGTGTTCGACTATACGATCCCTAATTATTGATTCCAGTAGCTTACCTACAACAGACGTTAAACTGATTGGTCTATAATTTCCCGCCGCACCTTTATCGCCTCTCTTAAAGATAGGTGTTACGTTTGCTAACTTGAAATTATCTGGTACGCACCCCTCAGAAATAGACGCATGTGTCGAGGTGTTTACAAGTATAACGATACCAATTATTTAAAATTATGACCAGATTCAATAAGATGTCTGTGACATTTATTGGATCACCTGAAGATCAGGGCCCCCATGTATTCTTGTTTTTTGCTTTACAGTAGCAAATATAAGGATCACCTGAAGATCAGGGCCCCCAGCCATTTTTAGTTAGCCCTATAAGGCGAACTAACGAAAATATCACGACTTAACCTAACCAATCGTCAAGGGCGTACAGTTGACATAACGATTGGTTGGGTTAAGTCGTGATATTTTCGTTAGTTAGTCTTATAAGGCTAACTAACGAAGGCTGGGGGCCCTGGTCTTCAGGTGACCCAAATATAATAATAAATTAAATTGAATGCCCCGTTAGGTCAACTGTACGCCCTTGACGATTGATTAGGTTAAGTCGTGATATTTTCGTTAGTTTTAACGAAGATATCATTTGGTAATTGAGGTTGAGGGCCCTGATCTTCAGGTTATCCCATTTATTAACAAGCCTTCTTCAGTACTTAATTTCAGTATCTAGCAATTCTTTTTGACAAGATTTATAAGTTTTACTTCTCTGTACGAAAGGATAAGTGAGTTTAAACTTTAAGAAAACAGAAATTAAACCATATATAACAAAGCCTAAAAGACCTTTCAGATTTTTGAATATCTGAGCAGAAAATTTTAGGGTTGCCAGATCAAATGGTTTCCAAATCCGGAGATTTTACCTACGAAACTCATCATTATTTGTTTATGTAGCTAAACCGATACATAAACTTCCTCATTTTTTAGAATAATAATTATATTGACAAAAATCTGTAAGGAAAGAGGCAAAGTCTACTTTTAATGACATTTTTACGAAGCTCAATTTCCGAAGACTCCAACACAAAACCGGAGACCTGGCAACCCTAGGCCCGGCAGATCAGTCCATATAAATTTACCATTGAGCAAACTACCAAATTCCTACATACGTCACACTATGCGCTTAACAACGATCACCCAATTTCAATCTACTGTAATTTTAGTGAACTTCTTGGCAGTAGTTCCGACCTCAAACTTGAAATTCCATAATTCTTATTTTTATTCAAAAACTCAAACCGAATTTCAATTCTAATAAATCCTCAAGTAACCAACCTACTCTGTTTTAATTAACTTACTCATTTATTTTAATTAATTTATTCAGTTTTCAATTAAATTATTAATTTATTTGACCCCCCCCCCTGTCCGGCGCATTCTTGATCTCTTTAGTCTTGTAATTTTAATCCTATTATATTGCGTACACTGTAACCTAATTAACATTTCTAATTCACTAGTTTTAACCCTGATGATGGAATTTGTGTATTCCGAAATGTTGGTAGTAATTAAAGATTGAAGGATGTTCTTTGCCTCTCTGGTGTTCATATATATATATATATATATATATATATATATATATAGACCTTTTCCGTTCTATGGGCACCATTGAAATGAGAGATTAATATTTTTGGAGCTATTGAAGAATAGGGACCCCAGCCTTCTTTAGTTACCCCAGCCTTCTTTAGTTAGGCTTATAAGGCTAACTAACGAAAATATCACGACCTAACCTAACCAATCGTTAGGTTAACTGTACGCTCTTGATGACTGGCTAGGTTAGGTCATAATATTTTCATTAGTTAGCCTTATAAAGCTAACTAAAGAAGGCTGGGGTCCCTATTCTTCAATAGCTCCATATTTTTTAAACTTATATATATATATATATAATATATATATACATCGAAACGTACGATAAAATTACTGAATGCCCGGTTAGGTCAACTGTACGCCCTTGACGGTTGGTAAGATTAAGTCGTGATATTTTCGTTAAAACTAACGAAAATATCACGACTTAACCTAACCAATCGTCAAGGGCGTACAATTAACCTAACAGGGCATTCAGTTAATCGGATCACCTGAAAATCAGGGCCCCCATGCAACGTTCCCTCTAAGGTGTGCGCGTGTGCGCGCGCACACGCGTTCTGAAACCCGCGCACACAGCAAAATAAAATGCGCACAGGTTCAAGCGTATCATGAGTCACGACAGTAAATGAAGTAATTTAAAAAATTTCAGTTTAATGAATTCTATAAAGAACAAATTAAGAAACGGCTTGAAAGAAAATCATTTGGACATGCTCATGCGAATTAAAAGTTACATGAATGATGACGGATGTATTAATCTTCATAGAGTTTATTTGGAATGGGCAAATGCTAAAGATCGTAGGGAGAAATCAAATCATACTTAAATGAAAGGCACTTTCATTTAATGTTATTTTGATTATTTTTATTTTATTGAATTTTATTATTTTTTGTTTATTCCTATTTTGTGAATGGATAAAATCATGTACTAATCTTGATAGTCTATTTTAAATTGTTAAATGCTAAAAATTGTTTTGAGAAATGATAACTAAAATAATCATTTTCAATTAATGTTATTTTTATTTTATTTCTTTATTTTGTTGAATTTTATTTTACTATTTTTTATTTTATTCATATTTTTAGAATGGATAAAATGTTTTCTTTTTTAAGAATATATAATATCGTAAATAGTTTTTTAATATCCGTTTAATAGTACCGTAATGATCGAGCTATCACCTTATGGAAATAATATTTATTAAGTATTTAATATTTATATATATTTAATTTTGAAGATAATAGCGCTCAGAAAAGTTTGCACAATTTTTCACGATGAATCTAAATGTATGCACAACGAAAAGTTCTTGCGCACACCGACTAAAAAAAATTAGAGGGAACATTGCCCCCATGTATTCTTGTTTTTTGCTTTACAGTACCAAATATAATAATAAATGAAATTGAATGCCCAGTTAGGTCAACTGTACGCCCTTGACGATTGGTTAGGTTAAGTCGTGATATTTTCGTTAGTTTTAACGAAGATATTTGGTAATTGTGGCTGGGGGCACTGATCTTCCGGTGATCCAATTAATCTAATCTGGCATTCAGTTGACCTAACCGGGCATTCAATTAACCTAACCTGGCATATATATATATATATATATATATATATATATATATATATATATATATATATAGCCTAGGTCTTTGCGCGAACTAAGAATAAGATGGCCTATCGCTTCCGTCCAATTTTCAATACAAATTATCATCAAATTTTTGAAGAAGCGACAAATATTTTTTGTTTTTATTTATGTTAATAGCTGTTAAATTAAATAAATTAAATTTCCCCTATTCAAAATATATTGATTATTAATAAAAAGTTAAAATAAGTTTTAAAAATATTAATTTCTCTCATTTCAATGGGGCCCATAGAACGGAAAAGGTCTATATATATATATATATATATATATAATATATATAATACCACGCAAGAACACGCATGATTTTACACAATACAAAATTATATCCATTCACCCGAGGATCGAACCCAGAACTTATTGATTTGAAAGCGAGAGCGCAACCATACATGATATCCCTTTATGGGACCCCAGTGTTTCAACAGAAGATTTGAATGAAATGCTGCCATTACCTCAAATGCAGGAGTGTTAGTAAGGAAAATGCCTTTGGAAGCGAAAACGTTGTACGAGTATATTCACTCAGGTGTTGAAATATACGCAAGGTTGTACTAACTTTTACTTCACAATCACCCTTCTTCATCGAAAATGTTTGTACGCCCTAGTTAAGCAAGGAAAAGCATTATTTATCCATCACAAATTCTCTCTCATAGTTTTAAAAAGGAAAAATCTTTTTCAAAAGCTGTGGATCCTTTTTTAGCCCGAGGCCCTTCAAACCTCTTTCTTTGTTTCCTACTTCCTCCCTTTTTGCTACCTCTCCGCTACCTCCACCTTATTCACTTTTGTCAGCATACGCGTGGGTAAGCGTCATTCAGCCGGTCTACTAAATACAAAGATACAGGGTCTTCATAAAGTTAAGAGCAAGTGAATATGGTGAAGTGTATATGCATATTCACTTGCGGGACTTTATGAACACCCTGTACAAGTCAACAAATAAAGATGGCTGCGGAAGGCTGCCTTTGCGATACTCTGTTTACAGTGCTTAAAATCGGAGGATGTTGGAGAGGCTTCTTTTCATAAATCTATTAAAATATTAGATGAAGTAAAGCGAATAATATTGAGAGAAGATATTGACATTCAAATCCTTTACGGATATATTGGTACCACTGTTCCAAGCTCTAGAAAAAAAAAAAGTTTCAACCGTGTGAAAAAAATAGTTTTATTCCCAGTTTCCGTGTTTTCACGAAGAAAAAACCTTTGGATAACAAAAGTTTCATGATGAGTGAAATGACAAATTTTACTAATGGTATGTCTTACGGAGTTTGAAACAGGCGAGATTCATGCTAATTTTTTTTTTTTTTATTATTATTGATATATTAAAGCAGTGGTCGGGGAACAGGAGTAAATTACCCAAATGGGGTAAATTTAAAACTTTTGGGGGTAATGCGTGCGGTATGAGAGACACTTTGTGCTGATATTTTTTTCGTATATTTTTATTTTATTTTGTTACATAAATGTGGCGTTATTCTAAATTTTAGAATATTACGAATTTACGTCCTGATTACGTCCTCAAATATATTTTTGGGTAATACCCAAAAAAGTTCGCCGACCACTGTATTAAAGTCTTTTAACATTATATTGATGCGCGTGTTATTGATCGGGGAAGTGAAAACATTGTAAATGATGCAAATTAATTTTAAAGAGGAATACGTGATTAACATATTTCGCTACCCACGCAAACAAATTATGAACAGTTATTCAAATCTAAGAGGATACATATGAACTGACTGTGTACGTTTGCCAGTTCTATATACAGTCAACCTGCAATAGTTCCGCTCGCTCCACCCTCTCCGAGATGTGACAGCAACGCAGTCCCACTTAAACCCCACTCCCCCACACTCACCCACTCCCTCTCCTCCTCCCCCTCTCAGGTGTTGTCATGGTAATACTTTTATTTTTTTTAAACCAATTACCGAATAAATACAGGGTGTCCCATAAGTCCGGCATCATAGAAAAAATAATAAAAAAGGCAAAACAAAAGCTTTTATTTACAGAACGTGCTCAATATGTCCATCATTGTTTTCAATACATAAATTCAGACGCGATACCCAGTCTGTGAAAACTTTCTAAATTATCTGACGGTTGCCCGATTCTTCTTGTCGCGTAATGGGAAATTATTTATTTTATTTTAAAACTAAGTTCTCTGAAGAAAGCAGGGCTCAAAGGAGAAGACAAAGAGATTTTCTGACTGAATTTTACTGCTTCTAAAATATTACAGGTAATACTTCAGCCTCTAGGTCAGATCAGAATAATTAGAATGATAATTTGAAAAATTACCAGAGTTTATATACTCGTAATTTGGTGACATCATTATTATTTAATGTTGACCTGTTTTGTTTCATTCTCAATAGGCTGAATTTTTTTTGCAAAATATTTGAAGATACAGTAAAGGTAAATTTTGGCTGTAACAGCATATTGGCAGATAAGCAAGATATTTGAAGATGAAATCACATTTTCCTTTTAAACATCATATTGACAGATCTGATGTTATCATGATTTGCCGAGTTAACTAAAAATGGAAATCGAAATATGCATTTTATTATGGATTAAAATTAGACATGCATATGAGCCAAAATTAAATGTTTAAAATTTAAAATTAAGTGTTAATTTAGAGTTTTGGCAAGTTATGATTTCATCTTTTACAACTAAGAGAGAATGTATAAAAAAATGAACATTGCAGAATTGAACACGATTACATGATTAAGTTTAACTAAAAAATGATTAAGTAAATTAAAAAAGGAATAATTCATCAATTACTTAGCAAAAATAAAATGGAATTTTTTTTTTTAAATTTTCCAAACTTCCATTTTATATAGTTAGAGTGTCACACGAATTTGGACTTTATATACAAAAATGAATGTTACTATTATTCATTTTTACGTATATATTAATATATATTATTTAATATTATTTCGTCGCTGGGTTTAAATCACAGTTTAAAATTAGATGCTATTCGAATCGTAATCTGACATGCCGATTGTACAGTGTCCTTCGAATTTTTCTTATATCGTGATTCGATGTTAACACTTACAAATAATTGTTGTATTCTTCTACATTATGATAATTAATTTCAGCTATTGTGTGATTCCATGTAGACGGTTTGATCTCGCAATATCGTCGTTTTTGGTGTATTATTTAAAAGAGAAACAAGATTATTGATATACACAAACATTTTCGGAAACTGTTAATATATTTTTCAGTGTTTATAGAGGAAGTTTATTAAAAATTAAATGCGTGAGTGGATGAGTGAGTCAGTTATTATGCAAAAGAGAATGGCTTAGAAGGGAAGGTAAAAAGGATAGTTCTAAGTAAAAACACAAATGCCAGAAGTAGTTGATAGGGTGGGAGGAATGAGAGATATGGGAGGAAGTAATAATCGGGGAGCAGCGGGAAGGAAAGCGAAGGGTCATGTATTAGAATGAGGTGAAGGAGAAGGAAAAAGGAACATAAGAATGAAGGTAAATCGAAAGAAAATAACAAGAAGGCAGGAGGAGAGAACAGAGACAGAGAGAGAGAGAGAGAGAGAGAGAGAGAGGAGGTGGGGAGAGCGAAAGGAGAGGGGGAGGACGAGAGGAGGGATTAGCGAGACAGAGAGGGGAAGGGGAAGGAGGAAAAGGATGGAGTGAGGGTTGGGGAGAAAGAGACTGCATTGCTTTCACATCTCAGAGAGGGTGGAGGGGAACTATTGCAGAGGTCTGTATACATGTGTTACATGGGACGAATTCCACAACTAACAAACACGTGAAATAAATGAATGAAGCAAACTCACAAGGAAAAGAAAACATAATTCCAAGGCCTTTCGTGTATTCAACAGTATTCCCTGATGAAGTGTACTGTTGAATACACGAAATGACTTGGAATAATTTTTCTTTTTCCTTGTGGATTTGCATCATGTATTACATATTCTGCTTCACAAGGAAAATTCAATCATAACTTTAAGAAAAATAAGTAGGGGCCTACTATTCTTCTCCGATTTTCCAGGAAAGATTTTTATAAACTGAATAGCCCAAAAAGATTGTAATCCCTCTTACGCTATATACTTATATACTTTGGTTACCTTGGTTTTGCTTCCGCCCGAATTGTTCATACTGACGAAGGTCAAGCTTGTCACTCCACCTTAGACCTACAGTTTAAAGTGAAATCCGAATCACGCCCCACCAGCAGCCCAGCGTCTTAACCACTATGCTACCCAGGGTATATATATATATATATATATATATATATATATATATATATATATATATATACACTACAGTATATAAAAGCAAGTTGTGTATCTTTCTGTCTGTCTGTCCGTTTGTTAACTTTTGGGTCTCTAAAAAGAATTGAATTAGCTAAACAAGGCCCTACAGGCAGTGCTGCTAGTAATTAGGATGGGGCGTGGGGGCTGGGACCAGTAATTTGGAGGGTGAGGTGGGTAAGCCCAGTAATTGGGGGACCGCAGGCCTCCGCAATTACTGTTGGTTTAATTATTTGAACAATAAAATTATAGAAAAGAACGTAGTCATGAAAATCTTGAGCTTCATATTGTGTCAAGATTTGTGAAGCTTAAGGACCCTCAGGCCCCCAATTACTGGGGGTTACAATTATTTGGTCAATAAAACTAGAAAAGAACGCAGCCATGAAAATCTTAAGCTTCAAATTTAATACAATCAGCCCACCCCAAGCAAGTGTTGGGCATAACAGCTATAGAAATGGCTTTACAAAACTAAAATTACCTCCAGAAAAAACAAAAATACTAAAAACAACTTGATTATCTAGCCCAGTGTTCTTCAACCTTTTATAACTTCATATACCCCTAAGTCAGGCTTTGAGAAACTCACGCACCCCAGAAGAAAAATTGCACAAAACTGCATGTTTACTTCAACTTCATGTTTTATGTTCAGAATTAACACAGTACAAACATTTACATAGTATGACCACCATTGTTTTTCATCAAACACGGGTATATTTAAACATTATGAAGCAAATATAAAATACAAATAATAGCACACATTATACATAAAATTAAACAGTTACCTAATAAGTTCTTAGTTATAAAGGTGTTAGATTTAAATAGAAAATAAAGATAAATAACTAACCCCTATGCACACTGTTCATACCATGCACCCCTACATGCACCCCGGTTGACTATCACTGATCTAGCATATAAGCCTAGCAACGCGGGCAGACACAGCTGGTGTGTGTGTGTGTATATATATATATATATATATATATATATATTATATATATACGAGAGTCGAGATCGTTGGAGATCAGAGGAGCGTTTAAGAGTTCAGACTTCGAGACAACTAATTTTTTAGTAAAAATTCGTATAAAATCGTCTCGAACCCCTCGACTGGTTTTAGGAAAATAAACTACACTTAAGGCGAACTGTCATTTCTATCCTTTGAGAGATCAACCAAGATTTTGAGTAGTGGGGCACGAACCCCGTTCTCTATAAGTACCAGAACTTGTAATATTTAAGTATAAGAAATAGTAATACTTGACCGCAACTAAAATTTCTCCATTATGAAACGTACGCATATAATGCTTTTAGTTTGAATCTCTCTCTCTCTCTCTCTCTCTCTCTCTCTCTCTCTCTCTCTCTTTCTCTCTCTCTCTCTCTCTCATATATATGTGCTAATAATATCTAATTTTAACGTAACAAAAGAGATTTGTGTAATGAGTTTTCTTTCTTTTCCTACTCCCTATTGTTCATGAATATTCATTCATTCTTTTCGTGATAACAAGAATCCATCTTTCATGGTGTAAAAGAACATCTGTTCGCCCGAAGCAGTTATTATTGTTTTCGAAATACAGAATATAGCGCGAATTATATATATATATATATATATATATATATATATATATATATATATATATATATATACAGGGTGGCGAAAAAGTCGCGCATCATAGGCATTTTCAGCGTTGATTATATTATTTTTTCTTTTAGGTAGGGGATGGCTGCGAAATTAACAATAGACGAGAGGGTGAGCTTGGTTTTAATGTATGGAATACCAAGTACAACAAATCGATGAATCGGTACAGAATTTAATATATTATATATAGATATATATATATATATATATATAGGGCTACGTCGTGGCCAATGTCGTAACACCGCTTCCCGGAGATCAGTGTAGTAAAGCGTAAATAAATAATGAAGATAATAAATAATAAAACGTAGTCACTACATCAGCGAAGTTAAGCGACATTGGGTCTGGGTAGTAGTTGGATGGGAGACCGTCCTCCGTGCTCAGATTATGTAGCGACCCGTGGTTCGGATCCCACGTAAAGCTGTAGGTCCCCTCCGTCATATGACCTTAGATGTTGCGAAGGAGGTTAAACAACCCCAACTAAAAATTATATATATATATATATATATAAAATATATAGTGCTTTTTGCTGCCGCAACACACCTGTACGTCGTACCGGTACCTTTTAATGAATTACCAACAAAAAAATAAACAAAAAGATAAGAAATTAAACAATTTTCATTACTATTTTAACGTTTATTTGTTACGTGACAAATTTTTAAACATCAAAAGAGGGATTCTCTCTCTTAGATTGGGATGGTGATGTGTGGGATGGAGTAACAACTGGACAAGATCGTTGAAAATATAGAAGAGTTCCGGTACTTTTTATTCCCCCCAAAAAAGCAATATATATTAAGGAATGTACCGAATATTCGGTATTCGGTAAACAATGAGGCTATTCGGTCGAATAGATTTTATGTTTTTAACAGAATACCGAATATTTAATTAAGGTAAATAACGTGATTTTGGAGATGGACCTTAAAATGTATTTTTTTTTATTTCAAAGAATAATTACAAACAAATCCATCTTGGTAGAAAGAATGACACAAATAAGTAAAAATCTTACAAAATGTGAACAGGCAGTAATAATAATTACCGCAAAAAACAAAACCTAATAATTGAAATTTAAGGCAAGTAGATTATCGTGTAAAAGAAAAATTTGTCGTTCAGCAGCATCAGGAGCTAAACGATTACGTGCGACAGTAATTACATTTTTTGCAGAACTAAACAGCCATTCACTTCGTACGCTTCGGGTGGCGTGATGAGATATTTGCGATTAAGTACTAATAGTTTTTGTCATCTTTCGCCATTATGGTGCCACCGATCAAGAGGGTTCGTGTCGCGACTGACTGAAAGGGGCGGATGGGTTAATGAAACTTTCCTGGTTCTACCTTAATGTGTATACTAAATTTGGTACAAATTACTGTAGCCGTTTAGGGACCCCCCCCCCCCCATCCCAGTCCTCCCCTTTGGGCGGCTACTGGGAGGGGCGAGTGTGTTACTAAAATATTTCCTGGTTATCCCATAATGTGTGTGCTAAATTTGATGCAGATTACCTCCGCCGAATATATATATATATAAATATCAGTGGCGGCTCGTGGTAATTTTACTTATGCATGCAGTCACATGCATTACAGTGTAGTACATATTAGATAAGCTGTATTTTGTCTTTTATGGTATTCTTATGAGTTATGTAGTAACCGAGGATAGAACCAATATTATATTAATGCTATGACTTCAGTACAAAGCATAGGAATAATTATTATGAACAAATAATGTTTGAGAAATTTATGCCCATATCCCAACCATAAAACATTGACAATTATGACTTACAAGATACCACCAGTTATTAAAAAACATGAAGCACTGGAATATACAGTATTAAATTGTATATTATTGGTTTAAAGCATTTATTTATTACTTACCTTGTTCAATTCCTAAAATTATTTAAACTGAAATTCGGCTCTTCTTGTTTTCTGCAAAATGTTCAATGACTTTGTTATAAAAGTCTTCTCTTTTTTCCATTTGTTTTTTGAGGAAAGATTTTTCAATTGAAATTAAGGCTAAATTCGATAACCTTGCTGCTGCTCTTGCGTATTTCTTAAGTAAGTTTTTATTCTTTTTAGCGCCGAAAAAGATCTTTCAACGGACGAAGTTGTAATTGGCAAAGTTAAGATTAAATTTATAAATGAATGTATCTCCGGAAATACTTCAATCATTTCATTGTTCAGTAAATATTTGTGAAGTTCATGAATATCATTTTGACCAAAAAATTTGTGAGAGAATAAGACAGTTAATTCTGATTTCAGGAGAACAAAATCGAAAAAGGAACTGTAGTTACTTTTCAAAGATTGATAAGCCTTTTCCGGAAAATATAGTTCATAGGGCTTTACTTTATTGGGAGCCAAAAGCTCTAAGAATTCCATATTTTTAAGGGACTTAAATCGCTCTTTCATTTGCTCAATGATATTATCACAAAGTTCAAAGTAGACTTGTCGGTAGCTCGTCTCTATTGGGGTGCTACTTTTTTTTTCTTGAGGAAGGAAAACCAAAATCTTCAACAACGGTTTTCCATATTTCATCGAACATCGAATCTCTAATTTCTTGAATTTTGGATATTGTGATTTCAACCGTATTCGAGCCAAAAATGATGTTCATAGATTTGTTTTGCAAAATTTTAAACAAATACTCAGTTAATGGAAAAATTTTAGAAAACACTTTCAATAAAAAATTGAAATCAAAAGAGTCCAACGCTACAGATAAACCTCTTGCTTCATTCTTTGTTTTATCATCAAACATCTTTGGATTTTCTTGAATATAATCGAAAAGACTCTTTAAACTTTGTCTATTCTCTTTGACAGTTTCAACTAATCTAGAAGAGTAATTCCACCTTGTCGGAGCAAGCTTAGGAAAGCGTTTGCCAACTATACTATCAAGCAAGTTTGTTCGCTTTGTAGAGCTGCTAAAAAATGATGATAAACTGGCTAACATTGAAAGAATGAGTTACATTTAGAAATGTGTGAAACTGCTTGGCTTAATACAAGGTTAAGCTTATGAGCGTAACAATGTATGAAAAGAGCTTCTGGGGCAGAATCCTTTACCTTTTTTTGAACACCATTAAGTTCGCTTGCCATAACTGCAGCACCATCGTATGATTGCGCGACTAACGTTTTTAAACAACCCAACTCATTTAATTCCTTCAACACCAACGCGGATATATTCGTTAGCACTTCTACCTTCACTTACATTAGTAAATCCTAAGAATCGTTCACAAATGTTTCCATTCGCATTGACGTAACGCACAACGGTAGAAAGTTGTGAACAACAACTAACATCGGAAGTTTCATCCAAAAGAACTGCAACATGCTTGCATTTTGCAAGCTCATTTTTATTTCATGTAAAAGTACAGAACTTACTGAGTCTATTATATAATTTTGTATTGTTTTAGATAGTCCTTTAAAAACTGTAGCACCCTTTAAATGCGTTTCCAGTTTTTCATCATACTCAGCTAAACAATGGGCAAACTCGATGAAGTTTCCTCTATTTTCAGATAACTCACTTTCATCATGACCACGAAATGCAAGTTCTTGTGTTCCTAATAAACACGTTATTCTGATTAGTCTCTTTAAAATTTCTCTATTTTTCAATACCTCTTCATTGTGTTTACTAATAGCAACTTCCTTTTGTTTGTCAAGTGCCAAGTCAATTCGACTTATTCCAAATTGTTTCAAATCAAAATGTGCTTGAATATGACTTACTGCTTTTTCGTGACGTGAAATTGCCGTATGTATGTTATTTAAATCTTCGTAGCCTCTATTCACTTCGCTCCACACAGAATTTTCTCTTGAAAATAATATACATGGCCAACAGTAGAGTTTGTTTGTTGAATTACTACCACACAACCAACGGACACTATCATAAAGTTGGTAGTTAAATTTTCTTATAAATCCTTTGTTCACTTTGGTCAAATTTATTTTTGGGGTAGGCTTTCCATTGCGTATTAGAAGCTTTTTTTCATCAAAAGTGAGCGTTTGAAATGGTTTCGTTTTCAATTCATGAATTATATCAAAATCTGGATCGTCAGCTATTGCTAAAGGGGTAATTTATCATCTAAATAAATAATTTATACAATTAGTCACTTACACAAATATTTGCATCACTGTACGTAAAAGATAAAAAGTTAATACGCTATCAACAAAGATTAATCACAAATTCACAACTTATTATTAAGTCTGAAGTAAAACTAAGTTGGAAAATTAAACAAATGAGCTAATTGGTAACTCTACAATCGAAAATGATGCCACTTTTTGCAGATTTGATTTTCAAACTACAGTCACCATGCAATTATAGTTCTTATAAATAAAAGCATAAGATTCTTTTCCATTGTTTTATTATTCGTGAAATCACTACTCAGATTGATTACGCCGTCAGACTGTGATATCATTAAAACATGTTAATTTATTCATTTTCATGTAGAATATTACTAATATTAATGCACTTTTACATTCATAAATACAATTTTAATAAATGCATTCCAAAAATGTGAAAAATAACGGAGAAAGTAATTGTTATTTCAACTACTTGTACATAAAGGTCAATATTGCTCGTCCTTTGGCTCGGGTTACGCCTTTGTTTTCTATTTCGAATCGGTGATTTTTACTCCTGTGGAAAATAAATACTGTATTCAGTTTAGATTTTCAGTAAATAAATTCATAAAAAAAATCTTTAAGCTATTTTTAATGAAAACCTAAACTGAATATTTATAAAAAAATCGACTAGAACACATTTAAATGATGAACTTAAATAATAATTGCCATCAAGAGATTAAATAATAAATAATAATTTTAACTTTATTTTTTTAACTTAAATAATAATTTTAAATTCATTGAGTATTTTATTTACGCATGCATTGCATGCATTGCATTCATTAAGAAGCCGCCCCTGATATATATATAATATATATATATATATATTATATATAATATATATATATATGTAAAATGGAAACCACAAGGAAAAAAAATTATTCCAAATTCTTTCGTGTATTCAGAAGTACACCTCGTCAGGGAGATGTCCCTGACGAGGGGTACTTCTGAATACACCAAAGACCTTGGAATAATTTTTCTTTTTCCTTGTGGGTTTGCATCATTCATTCATTTCACGTGTTTAATTGTAAAATTCATCATATATATATTATATATTATATATATATATATATATATATATACACAGGTCGTCCGATAAGTGAGTGGCGATTCGGGAACAATTTATAAATGAAAGATAAAGGATAATAAAAATTTTATTAGAAGGAATTTTATTATTAGTAAACTTACAATTAATTCAATAATTAATTGTCATAGGGATCAACCTGATCGCCATTTACACGAACAGCAAGCTGTATGCGTCTCCATATCCTGTCTGATATTTTTTGTAAAAGTTCTTTATCCTCATTGATGTCACTTAACACAACTTCTGCGATTTTTGTCAGATCAGATTCACTTTGATTTTCACGGCCATTAATCTGCATCTTGAGGATTCCCCAGAGGGTATTATCCGGGGTAGTCAAGTCCGGACTCCGCGGAGGCCAAAGTACAGGACCATACTTTCCGATCCATCTGCCAGGAAAATTTTGTCTAGGAACTCACGCGCAGCGAAAGCGGTGTGTCCTGGAGCACCATCTTGCTGAAAAATAGGGTTGCGAATATTCGTATTTCTTAAAGCGGGTAGAAATCTGTTCTCCAACATGTCAATATAACTTCCTGAAGTAATTCGACCAGTGCACACAAATGGACCAATTAAACAATGCGCTGATATTGCACACCATATGATGATTCGAGGGGGATACTGTTTTACTTGATCATAATAATGAGGATTTTCTTTCGACCAAAAAAACGAAAATTTGCTTTTGCCATCGCCATAAAGGGCACATTCATCACTGAAGAACGTACGATCTCTCTCGGCTTTACTTGGAAAAGCTTCAAGAATTTGTTGACAAGCATTAACTCTGACAATTTTATCTTGTGGCGATAAAAACTGAACGGAGGTTGGGCGGAAAGCTTTAAAATGCAAGTCTTTTTTCATCAAATCATGCAGTGTTGATTTCGGAACATTTAATGCAGATGCACGCCTATGAATACTTTTGGTTGGCGATTGTCGAATTGACACTTGAACATCATCTTCCAATCTTGCTCTTGCTTTGGGGCGACCACGGCGTTTTTTATCAATTATCATCCCAGTTGTGAATAATTTGTGTTCCCATTTTGTAATAATTTCGCCCTTTGGCGGCACATCATTAAATCTTTGTTCAAACCTTTCGCGTACTACCTTCATGCAATGCTTGGTTTTTCCAGATTCATGCCACCATGTTGCTGCTAATATCCGTGCTTCATATGTGTAGGGACTTTGATCACAAATTTTATCAACACGTGCGTCTACCTCAGCCATTGCAACGCCAATAATTAGAAATAATAAAAATAAAACAATGAAAAACCAGAACAAACAGGAATAAACATGAATTACTGCAAAATTAAAAATTTGGATTTCATGTGAAGCTAGCTTAATTGAAAAAGCTTAGACATTTATTAGATATCAAATCAAAGATATTAGTACACTATGCTAACTGACATAGAATCGCCACTCACTTATCGGACGACCTGTATATATATATATATCGGGTGGTCCGAAAAAAATGACGCATTTTTTAAAAATTAATATCTCAGTAACCCCCTTCCTTATCATGACAATTTTTATATGCAAGATACTTTCAAACTTCTTTTTTTGAATGCAAGAAACGGAATTCTGATATCTTTTATAGTTTTCTCGCAATTAACAAAAGTAACAACATGGGTCAAAAAACAAAAATCGCAATATAATATCCGTTTTTTATACGATATCATTTTATACGATATCATGCGATATTTTTGCAAGTTATTACAAAACTCTACAGGAATGAACAAGTCAAATTGTGGATATTTTTATTTTTTAACAATTCGTCAGTACCCTTAATGATGTTGTCAGAGGAAGATCGTATTCTCATTAAAAATTGTTACTGTGAAAAAGGATGGAAGACTGGAAGGTTATTGCAAGAGTTTCCCGGCAAAAAGTGGAAAAGGCGTGCAGTGGAAAGACTCTTAAAGAAGATTCGCGAATCGGGAAGTACTGCCAGAAAACCAGGAAGCGGTAGACCTAAAACAGCTTCGGTTCCAGAAAATGTGGATTACATCAACGATAAAATCTGCTCTCAAGAAGATAAACCAGGAAGTCATTTGTCACAAAGAACAATTGCTAAACATTTGAATATTGGAAAGACTTCTTCTGTACACCGAATAATTAAAGCACAAAAACTAAAAGCCTTCAAAAGAATAGTATCTTCTAGAAAAAGTGATACTGTTAAGGATAAAAGAAAAACAAGGTGCAGAAAGTTACTTGATAATTTCTCTGTCGTTGATATTAAAAAGATAGTCTTCACGGATGAAAAAGATTTCACTCTAGAAATTCCGCGAAACCGTCAAAATGATGTTGTCTACGGGCGTGGTAAAAGTGTGACATTTCAATAAACAGATTGTATCATGAAACGTCAAGATTCTCCAAAAAGGTTATGATATCTGCAGGGTCTCTTGGAATGGCAAGACAGATGTTCATTTTATTGAAACTGAAAAGACAAAGGTGAATTCTGCAAATTACATTGAACTTTTAAGAACAAAATTGTTGCCGGATTGTCGTCGCCTGTATCAAGAAAATGATTTCATATTTCAACAAGATGGAGCACCGTCGCATACAAGCTACGCCACACAGTCGTTTCTGATTAGCAATACACCAAAATTAATAACGAAAAATGAGTGGCCACCACACAAGCCCAGATTGTAATCCTATGGACTACTCAATTTGGGAGTTACTAAAAGAGAAGGTTTACCGAGGTCGACGAGAAAATTCACCGAATCAGAATTAAAAAGTAAAATACTTGAATCTTGGCAAGAAATTGGCATTAATGAAGTAAGAAGTATTATTTTTGTGTGGAAGAAAAGACTTAGATTAGTGTGTCAACAGAGTGGTGGTCCAATCGATCATTTACTGTAAATTAATTAGTTAAATTTCTGATTAAATTTTTCCTTTCTCATGATATTCGTTTTTTTGACCCATGTTGTTACTTTTGTTAATTGCGAGAAAACTATAAAAGATATCAGAATTCCGTTTCTTGCATTCAAAAAAGAAGTTTGAAAGTATCTTGCATATAAAAATTGTCATGATAAGGAAGGGGGTTACTGAGATATTAATTTTAAAAAATGCGTCATTTTTTTCGGACCACCGATATATATATATATATATATATAATGCTTCTTAAATCTAAAATCGAAGAGAGGTGTGGCCAAATATTTCGATCGGAGAGCCAATTAAAAAGGTTGGGTTACAATCGCACCCATTTAAACCTTCACACTAATCGAGTTTGTAAATAATTACAGCTTAAAAGTGTCACTCACCTGTTACATATACAGGGTGGCCACAAAGTCCCTTTGCATGAAAAACAAGGGCAACATACATACTGTATATGCTGTAATTTCACTGCAAAGAGACTTTGTGGCCACTCTGTATATAATGGGCTTTAAAACCTTGGTTTTGCTTCCGCCCGAATTGTTCATTCTGACGAAGGTCAAGCTTGTCATTCCATCTTAGACCTACAGTTTAACGTGGAAGCAGCCCAACGTCTTAACCACTAGGCTACCCAGCGTACCCATTTATCTACCAGCCAATTTCTTTATTGTGTGGAAAGATGAACAACTGGGTTTTGCTGCACGCCTCCTGCCGGCACCGGGTCTCGATCTCGGGGCCGATGGATTCGTAGTCAATGACGATAACCACTACATCACCGAGGCGTATTAAAATATAAACATAAAAATATTTTTTAATATTTTAATTTTAATTATTTATTGAATCTCTAAACATTTGGTTGATAATTAAATTAAGAATTTTTGGGTACAAACCTGTCAAGTTCAGTTGCATAACGATGGCATATGACTTAAGTTATTCTCTCAGTGAGACGAGTGAAAGCGATTGTAAGCCTTGAATAACGTGTTAGTCAAGGTACCCCAACTGGGGAAGGTGGGGTGGAGGGGGGGGGGACAACCGAGTCCAACAACTATAACACAGACATGTATGTATCTAAAGGACAAATGAATGTGCAGTCATTGACATACAGGTAATTACAATGTAATGTCCATGTTCATAAAGATAAACAATTAATATGATCGTGAACAGCGTTGAACTCCATGTAGTTTACTAGTCTTATACAGTAATAAAGTTCCATTATAATTACTGCAAATCTATATGAACAGCTACTACAACAAAACTTTTTATATACTAGTGAATGCTAAAATATCCAGCAGGCGAAAATTTGACAATCTAAAATCTTTGGAAGATAGTAAGAAAATAAAACTTAGATCATTAAAGTACTTTATTTGAAAAGTAAATTCAGTATATTGTAATAAAACATTGGGAACTATTGAAGAATAGGGACCCCAGCCTTCTTTAGTTAGGCTTATAATGCTAACTAACGAAAATATCACGACCTAACCTAACCAATCGTTAAGTTAACTGTACGCCCTTGACGATTGGTTAGGTTAGGTCATGATATTTTTGTTAGTTAGCCTTATAAAGCTAACTAAGGAAGGCTCGGGTCCCTATTCTTCAATAGCTCCAAACATTGTAAAGTAAAAGCAGTAAAAACTTTTTAAATTATACTGTATTATTAATGTATAACAAGAATGTCATGAATGCCGCTAATTTCCCAATCCTTCCGAATGGTCTCCCTCATTTTGTGTAGGTTATCCCATGCAGAGACAATCCATTTAACATGAATAGGTTTCAGTGTGGAGAGCTTCAAATCCATCTTACCGAGAGATTCATTTACGTTGAGTGCTGCTAAAACTTTATCCGCATACCAAGAGGTAAAACTTGCCTTGATATACAACCTCAACCTCGACCAATCACAGTCCAGAATAAATGTCGTGATTCATGACGTCATTTTAATCTGTGAGATTATAACTAGCAACTGTTGACCGCGAAATTATGATGCCGCGAACTCGTCCAAGGATGTGAAAGAGAGAAAATTTGCTGCCGCGAAATAAACCTGGTTTACAGTATATATACTTATAAATTCATACAATATTATACTAATGTTTGTGAAATGACGTTGCTGGGCCAAACTGAGGTGTTGACATGGTTACTGGCATGATCTATGCTCATACCATATTTCTACACCGTATGATGAACACCGACTCTGAAAATGAATCCAGCTCAAAATAAAATTGTACATCGAGGCCGGATAATTGGTATGCGGGAGCCAGGCCTTTCCGTACCTGACATAGCCATGGAACTGGTAATTTCGAAGCCTACTGTTCGACGCTGGGTGCAGAGGTGGCAGGAGACTGGGAATCTGCTAGATCGTCCTAAGTGTGGGGCACCAAGAAAGACCACCCCAGAATAAGACTGCTCCAGTATGCGAGATCATCATTTATATGCTGGCGAGCAAACGAGAGCCTGGCCTGACGATGTCGTTCCTCGATCATCTCTTTTTTGGTAGGAGTACGGTAGTGATATCCTGCTTCATGCAACCGTCTCCTTACGATGTCCACTGACACCCCCATATGTAGTGTCTCCCGGATGGCGACTGCGTTGTTGATAAGATCATTCTGCACTTCGTTGATTATTCTCCGGTCTTCTTCTCATTCCAAAGGATTTCTCACCTTCATTTACGTTAAGTTATGTTACGTGGCCTCAGGTTGGGCTAGGCTAGGTAATGTTAGGTTAAGCTAGAAAAAATTAGATTAGGATAGGTTATAGTGTCGGTTTGGTTTCTTTCCCATGAAGCCATTCTGAAACTAGGAAACTTTTTCCCAAATCTGCAATGCTCAGTTTCAAAATGCAAGTAACAGAAAAATTGAAACAGCATACACCAGTATGCGAGTGATGGGTTATAACAGTTTCTAATAAAGTACTGTTCGCATCAACTCGATAGAGAGAGAGAGAAAGAGAGAGATAGGCTCGTGCAAGCGACATTGAGGAAAATTTATTCAAGAGTTTACCTAAAAATTTAAGTAATAAAGTTGAAGCCGCAGTTGGAGCCGTAGTACCCTATATACGTCGGCACTAAAATACAGAAATTCCAAAACATGCCATATAAAAACTCATTTTATCCGAGACTGGAAAAACAGTATTTGCAGATACATAATAACAATCGTTGCTGTAGTTTTATTTATCCATTTGTTTTATTTATTTAAATCACGTTTGTCAATGAAAAGAATGAAAGTGTGATCGTCTTGTTTTAATGTTATTTCTTTTGGTGAAACTAATAAAAAAGTGTATTACAGTGGTTACATTCGTTCAGCCTTTTCCGAAATTTGGACTGTTTCCAACTTTTTTGAAAATAAGATATTTAATGTAGAATTTTACGCTGATTTCAAAAATGTAAGTCATGTTTTGGAGAAATTATTATTTTAAAAGTTACACGATGTTCTAATTTATATATATATTTGCTACCCGCGCGAAGGATAGAACAAATAACTGAATGCCCGGTTAGATCAACTGAATACCCGGAATAACCTAACCGGGTATTTAGTTGACCTAACCGGGCAGTCAGTTATTTTTTCTACCCTTCGTGCGGGTAGCAAAAATATATATATATATATATATAATATACACGTAAAGTAGAACACCGTGTAACTTTTAAAATTATAATTTCTCCAAAAAAAAACTTACATATTTGAAATCAACATAAAAAAATACGATAAATATCTTATTTTCAAAAAAATAGGAAACAGTCCAAATTTCGGAAAAGGCCCCATTCGTTAAATATAAGATAGCAACATGGCACTTTCGGAAATACCACGGTCATATAAATTAAAAGTAAGGTTATCGTACTAACAACATTACGATTTAATATCATTAATTCTAACGTAAAAATGAGATTTTACTTATTTTTTTATAAAGATTAAGATCAAAAACATTATAGAGAGATTTAAACTTATTTTATTCTGTACAATTTACTCGTCATAAAAATGTATTTCAATTATTTTTTTCTCTCTCGACACTATTTTATTTTCAT